>JAPVLO010003269.1:0-24513 GCA_027257055.1 Cephalopachus bancanus
AGCCAGTCTCTGGGCCATTTGGCCTTTCTTAAACAAAACCTGCCTGGCGCTGGGTGGGTCTTTAAAGTTGCAACTTGCCTTTCAAAAGGAAATACTTTTAACTGCTATCAACTCCTTTCCTGCCCTGAGCTAGTGATTGCCATGAGGCCAACTGCTGATCCCGAACCAGCTACATGTTTCTGTGTTTATTCACTCAATCATACAAGAAATATATTTGAGCATTTGCCGCATCCTGCCACATAGGAACTGTGGGTCCAGGGGAATTCTCTTTGTGTGGCACTGTTCTAGCTTGGAAGAGGAACATCACAGTCGAAGAGAACCATTTTTCATACCATATGTCTTTTCTTGGGTCTGTGCTTCAGGGGATTATCTCAGCCTCACTACTGAGTTCTGAGATATACAGGATGATGTTCATGCCTTTTCATAGTGTGGCAGAAAGGAAGCTGATAGCAGTTAAAAGTATTGCCTTTGAGAGATCAATCTGCAAGCTCTGAAAACCTGCCAGACAGGTTTTTGCTTGGGAAAGTCAAATAGCAGAGAATGGTTTTCTTGGAAATGCAAAAGAGTGACCAATTCACAAACTTATCCAAATCCCCTCTTTTGAAGTTGACAGTTTACAACCCTGCTTGCCGTGCATTTCCTGAAGACCATTTGTTCTTTGAAAGATTTAATTTTGCTGAGTACAACTTTGTAAATTCCAAAGAAAATGTGTAATTGCTCAACCCGATCCCCCCACCTTACCTGAACTGGGTATAAGACCCCTCTTCTCTCTTCCTGGGGTGCTTGGCCTGGAAGCATTAGCACGCCGAGTCCGCCAGTGTAAATAAAATCATCACTTCCTATAATGGCCTTGATGTCACGTCCTCTCTGTGTTCCCACTACAATAGTTGCTAGCTGGGTTTCTGTGAGGAGTGGGCAGGTAACTCCTATCTGAAGTGAGATAACTCCTATTCTACCATCTTGCTGATGTTACTCAGGATATCTTTTTTTTTTTTTTTTTGAGTTGAGTGGAGTCTCACTTTGTCACCCAGACTGGAGTGCAGTGGCTGCTCCTGGCCACTGCAGCCTCGACCTGCTGGGCTCTGGCGATCCTTCCACCTCAGCCTTCCAAGTAGCTGGAATTACAGGCGAGAGCTACCACGCCTGGCTGATTTTTGATTTATTGTAGAGATGAGGTCTCGCCAAGTTGCCCAGGTGGGTCTTGAACCCACGGGCTCAGGTAATCCACTCACCTCAGCCTCCCAAAGGCACGGGATTACAGGCTGAGCCACCGAGCCCGGCTACTCAGAATATCTTTATTCAAGCATCTAGACAAAGAATACCTTAAAAACTTAAAAATTCTTTAAAAGGAATCTTTCAAAAAAATAAACACAGGGGAACAAAGTCCATTATTCTAACCTATTTGTTAAATATACTAGAAATAATTATAAACTAAGTCTGGGCTTCTCCACACGTTGGAATACCTCCCTGGAAGAGCTTCTCTATGAGAAAAATGCTGTTAAGGGAAGTTGTAATTGATATTCTGTGTGGCGGATGGAGTGCAATAGCTGAAGTGATCAGGAAGTACCAGCACTGTGCAACTTTTCCACCAAAGGGACTCTGCACTTTGTCTTGCTTGGTTGCTGGCTGCTCACTGTGAGGGGCATGCTTTCTTTGCAAATTCTTAACTTTTTTTAGATCTTATTTTAGAAACAGTCTAGAATTGCACTGTGGTAGAGGCATGAAATGATACCCAAGCAAGTTGTAAATTGGCAATTTAGCCTAGCAGAAGTGTGCGAAGCCTTCCAGGTATTTGAGGGTAATCAACTGAGCTCAGGGTGTTAATTCAGTGGGACACGATGGCCATTCTTTGTTTTGCTAAAAAGAAAATATAATGGGGTGTCTCTTCTGTAGATCCTGCCTATGAGAACATGAATATTTCCTTCAATTTTCACCATGTCCTCATCAGGACAGGACACCCTCAGACAGCCATGTGAAATGCAAACAAACAAAAGAATTTCAAAGGTATACATTCCACAAAATTTTACTGTAAAGTTTGGAATCCTTCACCAAGTAATTCCATTAAAACCTCTCATTCTTATAACCTTCCTCCAACCCCTGTGGTCACCTCTTTTCAACCTCTCTTTCTGACTACCTTCTTCTGTCTGCTTTTCAAAAATTGATTTTATAAATCGGGGCTTTGACTTTTTTGCCATACTGTCAGTTGTCAAAAATTTGTTTAATCCAGTGTTAGATAAGGAAAAAATTTACTTTAAAAGACAATTACAATAGAGATAATGCTCTGATCTCAGAAATCTGCAAGCAACTCAAAATTAAACAGAAAGTGGCTTTTATTTTAAATGATAAGGTGTTGCAAGCAGTAAGCATAAGTGGATAAGCAGATGAAGAGAAGTAAGCAGAATGCATGACCTTGTTTGACAGGAAATGTATCTTGCTGGGGTCAGCCAGTTCTCAGGATAAGCTGATAAGGGCACATATTCTGAATCTGAGTGCTCGCTGAGAATTGAAGGTAAGGGAAAGTTCAGTGTCCTTTGAAGAGGAGAGAAGCCTCCCTAAAGTTTGGTCAAGGCAAAGCAGAGGGTAAGAAAAAGGCAATTGTGAACAGTGGTTCTCAGCTTTGGCTCAACATTACAACAATCTGGGGTACTTAAAAAAATTCCAGTGTTCAGGTGACATCCCAAATCAATAGGGATCCCTGGCATTATTATTTTTTCAAGCCCTCAGGTGACTCCCAAATGCAACTACACCACACATTAGCTCTACGTGAGTTACCTGAACAGTCTTACCAATCAGGCATCTTTAACATATTGCTTATATGGTAATGATACCCAAATTACCACCTACAGCTGGGCTTTCTCCCTTGCCCTCAAAATCTACGTACACAGATGCCAAGTCAATATTGAACTTGGATTTTTCCAGATGTTTCATCTCAAAATTTTTCAAACTGAACTCATTATCTGACCTGACCATTTCTCTCTCTCCTGATTAACAATACAACCATTTACACACTCTGCCACCAAAGCTGACTCCTGAGTGTCCCTCAATGCTTCCCTCTCTGGCCTTTTCCACCTGTGGTTAGTTACCAATATCTGTTTATTTTATCTCTTAGTTATCTCTCTACTCTTGTTCTCTTTCTCCAGTCCCACCATCTCAGCCTTAGTCCAGGTTCCCCTCTCTTGTCTTTTGGTCTATTGCAAACATTTCCTAAATCAGTTCTGCATGGACTCATTTCTTCCATGCCCAACCTTCTTCCCTCTACCACAGTTATTTTTATTTTTATTTTTTTAGTCAAAGTTTCACACTATCGCCCAGGCTGGAGTGCAGTGGCATGCTCATGGCCACCCCAGTGTTGACCTGCTGGGCTCAGGTGATCTTTCTGCCTCAGCTTTTCAAGTAGCCGTAACTACTGGCATGTGCTACCATACCTGGCTAATTTCTTGATACATTGTAGAGACGAGAGGTCTCATCAAGTTGCTCAGGCTGGTCTTCAATGCCTGGGCTAAGGCAATCCTCTCACCTTGGCCTCCCAAAGTGCTAGGATTACAGGCTTGAGCCACTGCGCCCTGCCCCACAGTTATTTTTATATCCAGGTTTTCCAACAAAAAATTACAAAGCATGTAGTGAAACAGGAAAGTATGACCCAAACGCTAGAAAAGCAAGTAATAAAAACATCTGTGAGAGTGACCAGATGTCAAGTTTACCAGAAAAACACTTCAAAATAGTCATTATAAGCATTAAAATTTGCAAATTTTTCTCCCATTCTGTAGGTTGTTTCCTCACCTTGCTGATTGTTCCTTTTGCTGTGCAAAAGTCTATTAGCTTGATGCAATTCCAATTGTCTATTTTTGCCTCTAATGCCTGTGCTTTTGAGGTTTTCTTCAAGAAAATTCTTTGTGCAAACCAATGTCCTAAAGCAATACCTCAATGTTTTCCTCTAATAATTTCATAATTTTGGACCTTGCATGTAAGTGTTTAATCAATTTTGAGTTGATAGGGTTCTAGTTTCGTTCTCCCACATTGGCTTATCCAGCATCATTTATTGAAGAGACTATCCTTTCCCAATATTATATTTCTTGGTGCTTTGTTGAAAATCAGTTGGCTGCAAATGTGTGAATTTAATTCTGGGTTGTCTATTCTGTTCCATTTGTGTATATGTCTGTTTTGTTCCAGTACCCTGTTGTTTTGGCTATTATAGCTTTGCAACATAGTTTGAAGTCAAGTAGTGTGATCCTTTCAGCTTTTTTCTTTGTGCTCAGTATTGCCATGGCTGTTTGGGGCCTTTCTATGACTCCATATGAATTTTAATATTGATTTTGCTATGTTTGTGAAGAATATTATTTGAATTTAGATAGGATTGCATTGAATCTGCAGATTACTTTGGGTAGTATGAACATTTTAACAATATTAATTTTTTCAATCCATGAGCATGGGAGACATTCCATTTCTGTTTCTACTTCAGTTACTTTCATCGGTTTTTCTAAAAAATAGTTTGCATCATAGAGATCGTTCACCTTTTTGGTTAAATTATTATGTATTTATTTTCTTGTAGCTATTATACATGAAATAACTTTCTTGATTTATTTTTCAGATAGAAATGCTATTAATTTTTGTATGTTGATTTTGTATCCTGCCACTTTAGTGGATTTTTTTTTATCGGTTCTAACAGTTTTTTGGTGGTTTTTAGGTTTTTCAATATACGAATGTGTCTTCAAACATAGACCATTTGACCTCTTTCAGATTTGGATGCCCTTTATTTCTCTTTCTTGCCTAATTACTTTGGCTAGGACCACCAGTATTGTGTTGAATAAAAGAGGTGAAAGTGGGTATTTTTGACTTGTTTTAGATCATAGTTCTAAGGCTTTCCAGTTTTCCTCTTTAGTATAATGTTAGCTGTGAGTTTCATATAGGGCCCTTATTGTTTTGAAGTATATTTCTTTCATACCCAGCTTATTGAATGTTTTCTGCCATTAAGTAATGTTGAATTTTATTGAATGCTTTTCAACATCTACCAAAATGATTTTCATTTTTGTCTTTGATTCTGTTGAAGGAATGTGTCACATTTTTTATTTGCATACACTGAACTATCTTTTCATTCATGAAAAAAATCTACTTTATCATGGTGAATGATATTTTTAATGTGTTCTTGAATTGAGTTTGCTAGTGTTTTGTTGAGGATTTTTACATCCACAGTCATTAGGTATATCGGCCTGTAGATTTCTTTTTATTGTATTCTTATCTAATTTTGGTATCAGGGTAATTCTCACCTTGTAGAATGAGTTTGGAAGTATTCCTTTTTCTTCCATTTTTTTGCAATAGTTTGAGAAAAATTAGTATTAGTTCTTCTTTAAATATTTGGTAGCTTCAGCAGTGAAGCCATCAGGTCCTGGGCTTTTCTTTGATAGAAAACTTTATTACTGCTTCAATATCTTTCCTCTTTATTGGTCTGTTCAAGTTTTCTGTGTCACCATGGTTCAATCCTGATAGGTTGTAAGTGTCCACAAATTTATTCATTTCTCCTAGGTATTTCAATTTATTGGTGCATAGCTGATCATAATAGTCTTTAATGGTCTTTTGTATTTCTGTGGTATAAGTTGCAATGTTTCCTTTTTCATTCAAATTTTGTTTATTTGAGGTCTTCTCTACTTTTTTCCTTAGGTAGTCTAGATAAAAGTGTATCTATTTTGTTTATTTTTCCCAAAGAACAAATTTTATTTTATCAATCCTTTATATTTTTTTAGTTTCAATTTCATTTGTTTCTATTTAAATATTTATTATTTATTTTCTTCTACTGAGTTTGATTTGTTCTTGTTTTTTCTAGTTCCTTGAGGTGCGTTTTTTTGGTTGTTTCTTTGAAGTCTATTTTTTTTTTCATGTAGGCATTTTTTGCAATAAACTTTCCTCTTAGTACTGATTTTGCTGTGTCTCATTTTGATATGTTGTGTTTCATTTGTATTTTTTTCAAGAAATTTTAAAAATTTCTTCTTTGACCCATTGGTTGCTTGGGTGCATGTTGTTTAATTGTTATGTATTTTTTTACACTTTTCAAAGTTACTCCTCATATTGATTTATAGTTTTATTGTGTTGTGGTTAGAAAAAATGCTTGTAAGAAAAAATTGCTTGATTTTGACTTTTCAAAATTTGCTAAGACAAAAATAACAATCACAGAGGCATCACACTGCCTGACTTCAAATTATACTATAAGGCTATAGTAACTAAAACAGCATGGTACTTGTGTAAGAATAGACAGATTGACCAATGGAGCAGAATAGAGAACCAAGAAATAAAACCACATTCCTACAATCAACTGATCATTGACAAAGCTAACAAAAATAAACAATGGGGAAAGGACACCCTATCCAATAAATGGTGCTGGGGAAATAGGCTAGCTTTATGCAGAAGAATGAAACTGGACCCCATCTCTCACCATATACAAAAATTAACTCAAGATGGATCAAAGATTTAAATGTAAAACCTGAAATTATAAAAATCCTAGAAGACAACCAAGGAAACACTCTTTGAACATTGGTGTAGACAAAGAATTTATGACAAAGACCCCAAAAGCAATTGCAACAAAAAACTAATATAGACAAATGAAGCTAAAAAAAAAAGAAAAACACAGCAAAAGAAATAATCAACAGAGTGAACAAAACAACCCTACTGAATGGGAGAAACTATTCACAAATTATGCCTGAGACAAAGGGCTAATATACAGAATCTACAAGGAACTCAAACAACTCAACCCACCCCACACACAAATCAAATAACCATATCAAAAAATGGGCAAAGAACATGAATAAGCATTTCTCAAAAGAAGGCTCACAAGTGGCCAACAAACATATTAAAAAAAAAAAATTCAACATCACCAGTCATCAGAGAATGCAAATTGAAACAATAATAAGATATCACCGCACGCCAATCAGAATTGCCATTATTAGAAAGTCAAAGAACAACAGATGTTGGTGCAGTTGTAGAGAAAAGGGGATGTGCATCATTTTGATGAGCATGGGATTGTAAACTAGTTCAGTATCTATGGAAAACTGTCTGGAGATTTCTCAAGAACTAAAAATTGAATTAGCATTTGACCCAGAATCCCACTACTAGGGATCTACTAAAAAAAAAAAAATAAATCAATATAGAAAAAAGATACCTGTACTCACATGTTCGATGCAGCGCTATTCACAATAGCAAAATCATTGAACAAAAACTAAGTGCCAATCAACAATTGACTAGATAAAGAAAATGTGGTATATATGTATACCATGGAATACTACACAGCCATAAAAAGCCATAAAAAAGAATGAAATTATGTCCTTTGCAGCAACATGGATAGAGCTAGAGATCCTCTTAAGTGGTTATCAGAAACAGATGACCAAACACTGCATGTTCTCACTCATATGTGGATGCTAAATGGTCACAGAGATGGAAATACTAGACACTGGGAATACCAATAAGGGGGGAAAATAAGGAGGAGGATTAGGGTTTAGAAACTACTGATGAGATACAGTGTTTACTATCTGGAGAATGGGCCACCTGAGACCCAATCCCCATCACTACACAATATGCCCACGTACTAAACATGCATATGTACCCCTTAAATCTATAATTTTAAAAATTGTTAAGACTTGTTTTCTGTCCTAAATATGGTATATCCTGGATAACATCCCATGTGCTGATGAGAAGAATATGTTTTCTGTAGATGTTTGATGAAATGTTCAGCAACTTAGGTCAGTTTTATCCAGAGCATAGTTTAACTTTGATGTTTCTTTGTTGATTTTCTTCCTGTATGGTCTGCCCATTGCTGAAAGAGAAATTTTGAAGTCCTCTACTATTACTGTACTGTAGCCTGTCTGTTGCATTAGATGTATTAATATTTGCTTCATATAATTGGGTGCTCTGATAGTGGGTAGATATATTTTATTATTATTGTATCCTCTTGCTAAATTGACCCCTCTGTTATTACATAATAACCCTTCTGTCTCTTTTTTAATGTTTGCCTTATACTCTAAGTATAACCATTCTTTTGTTTTGTTTTGTTTCGGTTTGGGTTTTTATTTTATAAAATACCTTTTTCCATTCCTTCACTGTCACTCTATATATGTCCTTACAGGTAAAATTAGCTTCCTATAGACAGTATATTTTAAAATTCTTTTAGCTGCTCTGTGTTTTTCCCTTGGAGAATCTAATTCATTTACATTTAAGGTAATTAGTGATAGATAAGGACATACTCCTGTTATTTTGTTATTATTTTAAATTTTTTCACAACTCTCTTTTGTTCTTCCTTTCTTACTTATTTTTTTTTTGTAGTTAAGTGATTTTCTCTGGCAATACGTTGTAATTCTCTGATTTTTATTTTTAGTTTACCTACTATAGGTTTTTTTTAACCTTCCCTTTTTAATGACTGTAATAGTTAGTACTGAAAGTAGTTCTAAGAAGCACTCTCTCACATGAGGTTATAGAATTGGATCATTTTCTGGCCAGGGGGCAACAAGGATTAATGTCTGGTGGTTAAGTGTGAAGAAAGAAAATGATGTACTCATATCTGTCAAGTGTGAATTTATGGGGCAACATGAAAACCAGAAGGCCCTCACAGCAGTGCTTAACAAGTCTTTAATCTTCCAAAGCCGAAACCAAAGCTGTACTGAAAATTGGGCCTGAGATCTGACGATGACAGCAGCAGAGTGTGAACAATGAAGTAGTCAGGATGGAGGTGTGCCATACTCTGCATCTCCCAGTGCTTGCTCAATGAACCCAGGTACTGGGGTCTGATGGAGGGCGAGAGTATACGTGTGTCACAGCAGCATGGATTATCTCTCCCTAAAGTTCATCTAGGTACTGTTGTTAGATGTATGATCTGTTAGCGGTTTAGACCATGCTGAGCCCTCTGCACGTAACCATCCCTTAAAGAGATCAGTCAAACACCCTGAATGGGATGATTTTCACTTATTTGTCTTATTGAGGTTGATACACATTCTGGTAAGCAGCTGCCTTTCCTGCTCACAAAGCCTTAACCGATGCCGCCATCTGAGGACCCTCAGAATGCTGGACTTATCACCCCAAGAGCCCATATGACAAAATTCAGAACTAGGCATCCACTTTACAGCAAAAGTAAAAATGGCACATGACCAAGGGACCTACCCCTTCTACCAAGTACCCAGAATCTTCCAGTCTGGTAGTATGCCTGAGGCACAAGCTCAAAGATGACACACTGAGAGATTGGAGTGCAGTGTTAGTTATTACTGCTGAGTAACAAATTATACCAAGTGCCTTAAAACAGGAACAGTTGATTATTTTGTTTTATTGACTTAGGAGACAAAAGGAACCGGTCTCCATCCAACAGCTGGAGAGAATCTGAAGCCTGCCAACAACCATCAGTCTGGAAGTAAATCTTCCCCAAGTTGAGAGCTTCAGATAAGCAGTATCACCTTCCAACATCTTGACTGCATCCTCATAGGGGACACTGAACCAGAACAATCCAGATAAGATATTTCTGACTTACAAGAACTGAGGTGATAAACAGTGGTTGTTTTACGCTCCTAAGCTTTGTCTAATTTATTATGCAGTGATCGTAGACTATGCACTAAGCAATTATTAAATCTAGATTTTTATTTTGTGCAAACACCCAGGCTTGGTTTTTTGGGGCCAGGTTATATATCCAATCATTATGACCAACGCCTTTGGCAAAGCGTGGTACTGGAATGCAGAGAAAGGCTCCCTTTCGGAGTCTTATGACAAGAGTGGGAATTGATCCAATGTGTCCTGTAACCTCATTATGTAAAAGAAGGAAAAGAAGATATGTAAATTATGTTATTCTCAAGGATAACTATAAAAAGTTATGCTTCATTTGCAATGGCAGTTCTAAGCCTGAAGCCAGTTAAATGCAGGACCAGAAGAGAATTCTGTAAGAGAAGATGCTTCTTGAAGCACAGAGAGACTATACATGTTGTACAAAGCTGAAGAGTAGAAGGATGGCGAAGAGGTTATTCTTTCTACTCCCAAAAGAATATCTCAGTTGCAGTCCCACCCAGACTTCTCTGTGTGCATGGAGAACGCTTAGGCAATCACATGTCTCTTTCTGAAAGAATAACAAAAACTGAAGTGTTACTTCGACTTATGACTTAAAGGCCCTATTATTCCTGGGTCCTACACTGACATCAAGAGTTCATTCTGACCCTCAGAAGCCTTCAGAGTATTTTTAAAAATTTAATTCCAATGCCCTTAAAGACGAGGAAGCTCTCCTCTTCCCCATGCCTCTACATATCTCTATTATCTCATGCATAGCCTGTCTGTGCATTAACATTCTGTGCCAAAAGCCTTGGAGGGTTTTCTGTGTAAGATTACTCTCATCATGCACAGTAATTTAGTTCTCATAATTATACTTATCACTCACAGAGAAATTTAAAAAAACAAATGAACAAACAAAAACAAATAGATAATACAGGCATATGCATGTGACCCTTCCATATTAGAGGACCACAAGATCAGACATCCAGAATGAGTAGGTTAAACAAAAGTGAGCAAAGAGCAGCAGTTAATACTCCACTTTGCAAATTAGACACAGTCTTTGCATCATGAAGAAGGAAATAATAATAAAGAAGCAAAATATTTATCAAACTATAGGGCCATAGGTCTAATTCGTTATCAGAATGGAGTCAGATAATATTACCAGTAGTAGAAGTCTCTCATACAGCCCCTAAACAGCAAAACAGCAAAGACTAAGTCAAAAAAAATTAGGGACAGACATTTCTTACACTGGCAAGAAAATGATTTTCTTGGCTTTGCCCGTAGAAAAATGGATAATATTCAAGTACTTCATTACATCTGACAGTTGTAGGGACAGTGAACAGACTGTGCTGAGAACATGCTTTTCCTGTGGTCAATCACACTCATGTTTTCTTCCTCACATTAATCTCTGTTCATCTTAATCACTTTAAAATGGGAGAGAGTTGATGATATCATCGGTAGATTTTTTTCTTACAAAATGAAGTTTTAAATACATCTGAGGAACAGCATTGTTTTTCACAACCAGTACCTTTTCATTTTATTGCTTATACCTCCATAAGAAATAGTTGCTCACAATTTGGGTAAAGTCAAGGACCAGCTTCCATGTCATCACCAGAGAGGGAAAAAAGCCATGGTCAGATTCTTATTTCCTGCAGCATGGGAGACCAGACTTTTAAACAACCATCCCACTGAAAACAATTTTAAGTGCCAGATAAAATATCCTAAAGAAATAACTTTTAAAAGCAATAACTGAGAAGAAAAGAGTATAGAAAATATTCACTAGTGAAAAACAAAGTGAAAGCAAGAATCAAGGAAAGTCAGTAAGCTCTGATGGCATGAGCCAAACTCTGGTAACTTAGTGTTTCTGTTATTCTCCTGGCTGAGGGATGGGGGGAGGGGGGGGAGAAACTAAGCCTAGAGCACATCCAAGGTTCAGATAATAGTAGAAAACCCTCTCATAAGGCTGGGGTTCCCAAATGCCACATACCTGGGGTAGAAGTGAATTAGAAATACACTCAGAAAAGTACAGCAAGGAGACTTGTCTTCTTATACTTTGGAACTGGGGTCAGAAAAGAAATTATGCAGAGAATTCATAAACAAAACTAATCCTTTCTCATGAGTTCTTTTGTCTGAATTCAACAAACTATATAGTCCAGAAAAACTTCACTCTGAGAACTCTCTGGAAATTCCAGTCACGTATCAGGAAGCAAATATAAACACTCTCTGGAGCAATGTATTTTGAAATCAGGACTTTGTCCCTTTGATAAAGTTCTAAGGAAATGAGTACATAGGAAATAGACACTATGCTCACGTGTGCATGCACATGTGTGAGTACACACAAACACAGACTACATATTAGGAAAATTTCACCCTGTGTGAGGGTCAATGGAAATCACGGTGAGCAGAATCAGACCTCTCAAGTCCAATACGAGAATTACCAGTCTCAAAATATAAAAGTGGTAGGTTTAACATCTTTTAAAAAAAAGAAAGAAAAATGCAGATATCAAAAAATAAATAAATAAAATACAAAGACTGAGCTGTGCCAATAAATAAAGAGACAAAATTTAAAAAGAGAAATTAAAACAATAGGAAGAGACAAGGTCCATAAAATAAAAAATCAGATTTGAGAAAATAGAAATTCTCAAACACATAAAACAACAAAAACTCAATATGAGTCAAACAGTATATCATATATTTCATATCCTCTATATCATATCATATATATGCTAATAAAAGAATTACTACCCAAGAAGACAGTTTTGAAAAATAACTCCAGAAATGGCAGGGTGATGGAGAAATTAAAAATGCAAAGAAGCCCCGCTCGGTGGCTCAGCCTGTAATCCCACGCCTTTGGGAGGCTGAGGTGGGTGAATTGCCTGAGCCTGTGGGTTCGAGACCCGCCTGGGCAGCGAGACCTCATCTCTACAATAAATAAAAAAATCAACTGGGCGTGGCAGTGCGCGTCTGTAATTCCGGCTACTCGGAAGGCTGAGGCGGAACGATCACCAGAGCCCAGAGGTCGAGGCTGCGGTGGCCCGGGGGCGGCCACTGCACTCCAGTCTGGGCGACAGAGTAAGACTCCAACTCAAAAAAAAAAAAAAAAAAAAAATGCAATGAAAAAAAATTAAGACTAAAGTACTTGAAGGACCAGTCCAACAAGTTTCCAATTGAAGTTTCAGCAATGAACAAAAGATAGAATAAAGGAAGTGGCAAAGCAATGTTTAAAATGACGAATGCAGAAGAAATCTCTAGAATTTCCTTCCTGACATTACCAAATCCAGGAAGCTCATTGATCCTTAAATAAAATAAATAAAAGAAATCCATACTTAGAAATGACATAATGAACTTCAGAGTCAGAAAAAAAATACAGTCTAAACACTGCATTTGTGATCATCTAAAATAAGAAACAATGAGACTTAGAACTAATGTCTTCGTGGAAACACTAGAATCCAAAAATGAGTCTACAATTTCCTGAAAGAAAAGAAAGTGTCACTGTTAAAATTTTCATACTACCCAAAGCAATCTACTGATTTGATGCAATCACTATCAAAATTCCAATGTCACTTTTGACAATAATTTTAAAAACTAACATTTATATGGAACCACAAAAGATCCAAACAGCCAAAACAATCTTGAGCAAAAAGAACAAAGCTGAAGGCATTATATGCCCTGATTTCAAAATATAAAGCAATTGAAATTAAAATAGTATGGTATGAGCATAAAAATAGACATATCAATCAATGGAATAGGATAGAAAGTCCATAGGATAGACAACCAATGGAATAGGATAGAAAGTCCAGGAAAAAACCCACATGCTTATGGTCAGTTGATTTTTGACAAGGATAGAAAGGACACATAATGAAGAAAGAAGAGTCTTTTCAATAGCCGGTTAGCCACATGCAAAGGAATACAATCTGATCCTTAACAAAATGACAAAAATGAATTCAAAATGGACTAAGAACTTAAGACCTGAAACTGTAAAACTAGAGGAAAGAAAATAGGGGAAAAGCTCCGTGACATTGGTCTGGGCAACACAATTTTTGGATATAACTTCCAAAGTACAGGCAACAAAAACAAAAACAGACAAATGGGATTGCATCAAACTTCAAAGCTTTTGCACAGCAAAGGAAACAATTAACAAAGTGAAGAGACAACTTATAGAGTAGGAGAAAATGTTTGCAAACCATATACATCTGATGAGGGGTTAATGATAAGAACATAAAAAAGTTCAAACAACTCAATTAACAAAAAGTCTAATAACCCAATTTTAAAAATAGGCAAAGGACTTCACAGACATTTCTCTAAAAAAGATACACAAATGACTAACAGATACATGAACAAATGTTCAACATCACTAATTATTAGAGAGATGCAAATTAAAACCGCAGTGAAATATCACCTCACAGCTGTTAGAATGTTTACCATCAAAAAGATGAAAGAAGCCGGGCTTGGTGGCTCAGCCTGTAATCCCACGCCTTTGGGAGGCTAAGGTGAATGGATTGCCTGAGCCTGTGGGTTCGAGACTCGCCTGGGCAGCGAGACCTCATCTCTACAATAAATCAAAAAATCAGCCGGGTGTGGTAGCACATGCCTGTAATTCCGGCTACTCGGAAGGCTGAGGCGGAAGGATCTCCGGAGACCAGCAGATTGAGGCTACGGTGGCCGGGAGTGGTCACTGCACTCCAGTCTGGGTGACAGAGTGAGACACCAACTCAAAATAATAATAATAATAATAATAATAATAATAATAATAATAAAAAAGATGAAAGAAGCCAGGCTTGGTGGCCCAGTCTGTAATCCCACGCTTTGGGAGGTTGAGGTGAGTGGATTCCCTAAGCCCGTGGGTTCGAGACCCGCCTGGGCAAGTTGGCGAGACATCATCTCTACAATAAATCAAAAATTAGCCAGGTGTGGTAGGCGTGCCTATAGTTCCAGCTACTTAGAAGGCTGAGGCGGAAGGATCGCCGCAGCCCAGCAGGTCGAGGCTGCAGTGGCCGGGGGTGGCCACTGCACTCCAGTCCGGGTGACAGAGTGAGACTCCAACTAAAAAAAAAAAAAAAAAAAAATGAAAGAATGTAGAGAAAACTCTTGTACCTTGTTGGTGGGAATGTAAACCAGTATAGCCAAGAATGGTATGGAAGTTTCTAAAAAAACTAAACATTGAACTTGCATATGATCCAACATTCCCACTTCTGGGTGTACAGCCAAAGGAATATGTCAATATGTCAAGAGATATGTGAACTCTTATGTTTGTTGCATTATTCACAATAGCCACTACATGGAATCAACTTAAGTGTCCATCACAAATGAATGGATAAAGAAATCATGGTATGTACACACAATATAATACTATTCAGTCTTAAAAAAGAAGGAAATTCTGTCATTTGTGACAACATGGGTGAATGTGGAGGACAGTAGCTAAATAGGCGGGGCACAGAAAGACAAATATCATATGATCTTGCATACATATCTGGAATCTAATGAAGTTGAACTGACAGAAGTAGATGGTTACCAGAGGAATGAGGCGAGAGTAATCAGGGTGTTGTTGGTCAAAGGGTACAAAGTTTCCAGTAGCCAATAGGAATACGTTTTGACTTCTATTGCTCAGCAGAATGACTATAGTCAATAATAATGCATTACATATTACAAAATAGCAAAGTAAATTTCAAATGTCTTACAAAAATATAGGTAAAAGGTGAGGAATATGTTAATTAGGTAGATTTAATCATTTCACATGGTATACATATATCAAAACACCACATTATGCACCATAAATGTATACAATTATGGTTTTCCAATTAAAAATAATATTAATTAAAAAGTTAGCCAGACGTGGTGCCTCAGCCTATAATCCCAGCACTTTGGGAGGCCAAGGCAAGAGGATTACTTGAACCGGGAAAGTTCGAGACAGCCTGGGCAACTTGGTGAGACCTTGTCTCTACAATAAATTACAAAAACTAGCTGGGCGAGGTGGCATACATCTGTAGTTCCAACTACTTGGATGGCTGAGGTGGAAGGATTATCTAAGCCCAGCAGGTTGAGGCTGTGGTGGCCCTGAGCGTGCCAGTGCACTCCAGCCTGGTGGCAAGAGTGAGACTCCAACTAAAAAAAAAAAATTTAACAATAAAATAGACTTGCTTATTTTTAAAAAAGAAAAGAAAGTGTCAGGCTAGAAATCAAACTTTCATGCTCAGTCTAGTGGATTTTTTTCAAGAATAAGAGTGAAATACAGTGTGTTTCACACATGGAAACAAAAGATTGTATGTGCCCAACAGATCATCACCAAAAAGAAATATAAAGGATATATCCCTGGCAGTAGAAAAAGGATTCCAGGTAATAATAAAGATTTACTTCACTAGATTTCAAGACTTATTATAAAGCTATAGCAAATAAGAAAGTGTGATATTTGCACAAGTGTTGAAAAACAAACAAAATAGTGTATATATGTGTGTGTGTATATATATAGGGGATAGGGCATGCCACAAAAAAAAAAAAAAATTTTTTTTTTTTGAGTCAGAGTCTCACTGTTGCCCAGGTTGGAGTGCAGTGGCATGCTCACAGTCACCGCAGCCTTGACCTGCGGGGCTCAGGTGATCCTTCTGCCTCAGCCTTCCAAGTAGCTGGAACTCAAGCACACGCCACCATGCTCGGCTAATTTTTTTTTTTATTTAATGTAGAGATGAGGTCTCACCAAGTTGCCCAGGCTAATTGTGAATCCTTGGCCTTAGGCAATCTTCTCGCCTCCACCTCCCAAAGTGCTGGGATTACAGATGTGAGCCACCGAGCCCAGTGTGCCCCCCAAAATTTTAAGAGATGTTATCTATGTATTACTTTTTAAAGTTGAATTGAATTACAGTAGCAATGCGTAGTGTTACATTTTCTCAACCATACTTTTGTCATTTTCTTTGACTGTCCTGCCTGTCATATGGTGACACTAGCATTCATTTGATTAATGCCATCTCTTGAGCAAACATCCTACTTAAAATGTGTATACATTTTTGGCATCCCCGCATGTGTGTGTTGTCTGTACACACATATATATGTGTGCATGTGTGTATATTTTGTTCTTCTTTATGACTGCATAGTATCCCAATGTGTACGCATGGCACATTTTCTTAATCCAGTCCACATTTGATGGGCATCTGGGTTGGTTCCATGTTTTTGTTATTGTGATTACTGCTGCAATAAACATATGTTTGCAGGTGTTTTTTTGGTAGCATAATTTGTGTTCCTTTGGGTATATTTCCCCGGAGTGGGATTGCTGGGTCAAATGGTAACTCTATCTTAAAATATTTGAGAAATCTCCAAACTGCTTTCCACAGAGGTTGAATTTACTTGCATTCTCACCAATAGTGTATGAGTGTTCCCTTTTCTCCTCAGTCTCACCAAAACCTGTTGTGTTGTTGTTGTTTTTTAATGATAACCATCCTGACTAGTGTGAGATGGTATCTCATTGTACTTTTGATTTGCATTTCTCTGATGATTAGTGATGCTGAGCATTTTTTCCTGTTTGTTGGCTGCTTGGACATATTTCTTTGAGAAGTATGTTTTCATATCCTCATTTCTGCTCACTTTCAAATGGGATTATTGATTTGTTTTTCCCTTTTGATTTTCATTTGAGTTCTTTATAGTTCCTGGAGTTAAGCCTTTGTCAGATGCATAGCCTACAAATATTGTTTCCATTCTGTGGGCTGTCTCTTTACTCTCTTGATGGTTCCTTTGTTGTGCAAAAACTTTTTAGCTTGATAATATCCCATCTGTCAATTTTAGTTTTTGCAACATTTGCTTTTGAGGATTTGGACACGAATTAATTATATCCTAAGCTGATCAATTCAGGAGGGGGTCCCCTAGTTTTACTTCTAAGATTCTTATAGTTTGAGATTTCACATTTAAATCCTTGATCCATTTTGAATTAATTTTTGTATTTGATGATAGTTAGGGGTCCAGATTCATTCTTCTGCATGTAGTTAGCCAATTTCCCAAAAGTATATGCAAGTATAGTTTCCTTTCCCCGATGTTTGTTTTTATTAACTTTGTTGAAGATGAGTTGAAGCTCTGTGGTTTTATTTCTTCATTCTCTTTCCTGTTTCATTGGTTTACCTGCCTATTTTTGTACCAGTATGCTGTCTTGTTTACAGTAGCCTTGCAGTAAATTTGAAGTCTGGAAGTGTAATGCCTCCAGCTTTGTTCTTTTTGCTGAGGATCACTTTAGCTATTTGTGTTTTTTTTGTTTCCAGATGAATATCTGTATTTTCTTTTATAAATCTAGGAAAAATGATGGTGGTAATTTGATAGGGATTGCACTGAATCTATAGATTGCCTTAGGTGGAATGGATGTCTTGATGATATTGTTCCTTCCAGTCAATAAGCGTAGAATGTTCCTCCATTTGTTTGTGTCATCCTTAATTTCTTTGAGCAGTGCTTTGTACTTCTCATTGTAAAGGTCTTTCACCTCTTTAGTTAGATAGATGGTGAGGGTTTTTTTGTGTGTGGCTTTTTTGAAAGGGATTGTGTTTTTTATTTGTTCTCAGCCTGTTTTTGTGGTGTATAGAAATGCAACTCTTTTTTGCACATTGATGTTGTTTCCTGAGACTTTACCAAAATCAAAATCGTTTATCAGTGTGAGGAGGTTTTTGACAGACTCACTAGGGTTTTCTAGGTATACAATTATATCATCTGCAAAGAGGGATAACTTAACTTCCTCTTTTCCTATTTGGAGACCCCTAATTTTTTTTTCCTGTCTGATTGCTCTGACTAGAACTTCTAGTACTATGTTAAATAGGAGGGATTTCAGTGGGCATCCTTGTCTTATTCCACATCATAGGGAGAATGCTTTCAACTTCCTCCCATTAAATTAATGTTGACTGTGAGTTTGCTCTTATTTTGAGGAAATAAGATTCCTAGGTCTGAGAGTTTTTATCAAGAAGAGATGTTGGATATTATCAAATGCTTTTTCTGCATCCTAATGAAATAATCATGTGGTTTTTGTTTTTACATCTGTTTAAGTGAAGTGATTATGTTTATTGATTTGTGTATGTCGAACCAGTCCTGCATCCTGGGAATGAAGCCCACATGGTTATGATAGATGATCCTTGAAATGTGCTATTGCATGTGATTTGCCAGAACCTTGTTGAGAATTTTTGCGTCTATGATTATCAGGCAAATTAGTCTGTAGATTTCTTTCCTTGTTGGGTCTTTGCCATTTTTGGGGATCAGGATAATATTGGTTTCATAGAACAAGCCAGGAACAATTCCTTCCTTCTTGATTGCTTGGAATACTTTCAATAGAATTCATATCAGCTCTTCCTTGTACATCTTGCAGAACTCAGTTGAGAAACCATCTGGTCCAGGGCCTTTTGTTGGCAGGAAGCTTTCTTATTAGTGAGTCAATTTCGTGGAGTGTTATTGGTCTGTTTAGGGTTTCAATTTATTCCTTTTCAATCTTGGTAGGTTATGTGATGCCTGGAATTTCTCCATGTCCACTAGATTTTCTAGTTCATTCACATCCAGATGTTTGTAGTAATTTCTGATAATCTTTTATATTTTTTCAGGGTCAGTTGTAACGTCATCTTTTCCCTTTCAATTGTGTTTATTTAAAAATTTTCTCTCTTTTTTTCATTAATCTGGTCAGGGTTTTGTCAATTTTATTTATCCTTTCAAAGAACAAGCTTTTTATCTTGTTGATACCGTGTATGGGTTTTTGGGTATCTATTTCATTTAATTGTGACTTTATTTTAATGATCTCCATTTTTCTACTAATTCTGGGATTCAATTATTCTTATCTTTCTAGTTTCCTTAGGTGCAATGTTAGAGTATTTAGTTAAGATCTATTTTCTTTATTATGAGTATGCAATGCTATACCTTCCCACTCAGCATTGTTTTTATGGTATGCCAGAGATTTTGGTGTGTTGTGTCTTTGCTTTCATTTTTTTCAGGAATCTTTTTTTTTTTTTCCTGCCTTATTTTCTGTGTTAACCCCAAAGTCATTCAAAAACATGTTGTTTAACCTCTCTTGGCAACTTGGCAAGACCTTGTCTCTACAATAAATAAAAAAATTAGTCAGGCATGATAGTGCACACCTGTAGTTCCAGCTACTTGGAAAGTTGAGGTGGAAGGACTGCTGGAGCCCAGGAGGTTGAGGCTGGGGTGGCTGTGAGCATGCTACTGCACTCCAGCCTGGGCAACAGAGTGAGACTCCAACTCAAAAAAAAAAAATTTTTCCCTATATTTGTATGTTTGGGGGGTTCCTATTGGTAATGATATTTATTTTTATTCCACTGTGAGCTGAGGAGATGCTTCGTATGATTCTGACCTTTTGAAATTTCGATTCAAGCTCATGTTCATGCTCGATTTATGCTCAAGTATGTGTTAAATCTTGGTGTATGTTCCATGTGCTGATGAGAAAAATGTATATTCTGTGGTTGTTGGGTTAATTGTTCTGTATATGTCTATTAGGACCAACTGGTTGAGTGGCAAGTTAAGGTTCCTGATTTTCCCTTTTTAATTTTTTACCTCAATGATCTGTTTAAGGCTGTGAGTAGGGCACTGAGTCTCTTACTATAATTGTATAGCTATGGGCTCTATTAGTTAAATTAAGCAATTATTTTCTAAAAATGCACACTCCTATGTTGAGTAAGTATATATTCAAGATGGATATTTCTTGCTGATGGGTATTATTACATAGTGTCCTTCAGTGTCCTTATTTACTGTTATTGCTTTCTTTAAAGCCTATATTATCTGATGTAGGAATAACTACTCCTACTCTTTTTTGTTACCCATTTTCCTGGAAGATCTTTCACCAGCCCTTTATCTTGAGCCTGTGTTGGGAGCCGCCTTGGAGGCCCACCCGATTGACAGGGTCCTGGTGGGCCGAAGACCCCAGGCCACAGGGCAAGCCCAGGAAGCTGAGGCCCTTCTGTCTTCCACCTTTGCTGTTTGGTACCGCCGAAGAAATTCTGTGCAGTTGTGGAAGAAGAAAATGGCATGTTTATGTGAAGTACTCACAGCTAACCTGAGAATGTCATGGTTCATTTTTCCATTTTTCCACTATGCTGCTTGGCCTTTTCTACACATGCAAGGGTTAAACTCTGAAGCACATCAAGAATGCTTTCTTTCACTTGGTTATAAGTTACTAGATATTGCTTAAGTAATAAATGATATAAGTATATTCACTCCTTATTTGATTTAGAATTATGCAGTTTAGTGTTTAGACATAAGGTTTTTTAGAAGCACAAGTTTATAGTAAGTTCATTATGAATTAAATTTTAAGTTCTAACACTTATCTAGAAGTTATGTAGGTGATTTTTAACACTGTTTTCACAGACTTAGGATAAAGATTAATCGTTAAAGTTTTTACTTAATTCTATAGTTAAGATTTTAAGTAAATGTTTATAGAGTGGGTTTTCACTGAATTCATAATATATTAATTAGATACTTTTATGATAAATTAACTAAATACAGAAAGCAACCTTGGGGCCCCGGGAAACATCATTAAAAGTTTCTTTTGAGTTTTCTTTAGAAATAAACACTGCAGGATAAGAGATAAGTAACGAAGACATCTGGACAAGAAAGGCAATTACGAAGCTTTGAAAGTCATAAGAAGCCCAAAAGAGAAAAACTTCTGCTACATGGAGAACTTTGCACCTGGAAACTTTCTTGAGACATTTCAAGGACTGTAATTTTGGGGCTTTGAACTAAAACTATCATTTTTGGCTTTATGATAAAGACTCATTAACTAAAAGTACATAGTGTTCTTGGCTTGTTTGTCGCTTCTAGACTGCTAGATGGTGGTAACTTTGAAAGCATATGTATGTGAAGGAATTTTCTTTGTCTTGCCCCTTTACGAATGGTATAAAAGGTCTGTGTTAACTAACATTAAATTGTCATCTGTTCAGGAAGCAGGTGTCCGAGTATAATGTTTTCTCTTTTGCCTATCTGTCTCTCCTTCAGGGAAAACCCCACGACCCTTGTAGGGGGCTGGGCCTCCACAGGCCTGTGGATGTCATTGACAGTGAGAATGAGTTTCCTGAAGTCAGCAGAAAGATGGATCATGCTTCTTTATCTAACTTGCCACTCTGTGCCTTTTGAGTGGCATGCTCAATTCATTCGCATTTAAGTTAATTGTTGATATATGGGGGTTTGTTTTTTGTCATATTTCTATTAAGAGGCTGCTTTGATTTTTAGGTTTTATGGTTGTTTGTATGATCTATAAACTTTATGCTTGCCTGTGCTTTTGCGATGAGTGGAACCATTTTTTGGTTTCTGTGCTTAGAACTTTCTCCTGAAGGGCTGGCCTGGAGGTGGCATACTCTCTTAGGAATTGGGTGTCTGGAACAATTTTAATTATCCTTCACTAATGAAGCTTGGGTTGGCAGGATAGAAAATTCTTGGCTGAAGTTGTTTTTCTTTAAGAATGTTAAAGATGGGAACTCAGTACATTCTGGCTTGTAGGGTTTCTGCCGAGAAGTCTGCTGCACTTCTGATGGGTTTTCCCCAGTAGGTAGTCTACCCCTTCTTTCTAGGTGCCTTTAGAATTGTTTTGCATGCTCACCTTGAGGAAATGGATTATGTGCCTTGGGGATGATCTTCTCATGTAGTACTCTACAGAGTTCTCTGAATCTCTTGCATCTGTATGGCTGCCTCTCTCACAAGACAAGAGAGATTTTCTGAAATGACATCATGGAAGGCTCATGCCAAGTTGTTCTTAGTTTCCCCTTCTCTTTCAGGGATGCTAATCAACGATATAGGTAGTCTCTTTATATAATCTCTATGCCAGGTCAAGTCTGTTGTTGAGTCTCACTATAGTGCTTTTAAATTCCAGGAAAGAATTCTCCATTTCCAGAAGTTCAGATTGGCCCTTCCTTGTTATGGCCAGCTCACCTTGCATTTCCTGCACTGTATCTCATGACCTGGATGATCTGTGTGTCTACCTTCTCATGGATCTCGTTGAGTGTCTTTGTCATCCATTGTCTGAATTCTATGTCTGTCATCAAGGACAGGTCATTCTGGATGAGTTCCACTGTTTGGGATCTGGAAAGCCCTTTTGTGAGTGTCAACTCTTTAAGGCTTTGGGATTTGCTGGTGGGTTTTTTGTTTTTGTTTTTGTTTTACTGGTTCTTCCTTATAAAAAGGGAAGACTCTTTTTATTTTTTTTTTTGATGTTTTTAGTTAGATAAGGTTGCTACTGTTGGGTGGTCATTTGTGGAATTCATTAGTGTATTTAGGTTTTTTTTCCTGTCCTTCCTCCTCTGGCCTGACTGTGGGGGAGAAGTTGCAGCAGCAGTGGCAAAAAGAGTGGTGACCTGGGGGAAAACCATCTGGAACTGCTTCACTGGTGCAGTCTGGTGGGAAGGAGTATTCCCTTTCCTCCACAAACAAGTGACAGCGGTCCTGGTTTGATCTCCAGTGACATCATCTTCCCAGACCACTTGTCAGCAGCATTGGTAGGTGGCCAGGTATGGCTCTGTGCTTTTGCTCTGGCTCAGGTCCTCCTAGGGGTATGGAGTGGCCTCCTCCCAACTGAGTAGGACTAATACTTTTATCCATGAGTAGAAGAGAAGCAGTGTGGGGGGGTGTTATTTCTTTCTCTGTCTGCTGGTGGTCACCACTGCCACAATCATGCCGTGCAGAGATGCCCTGCCTCTTAGAACTTGCCCTGCTCCATGGGAGGTGCTAAGGCAACCATGGCAGCCCCCTGAGAGCTACCCATGTCGTAGTCCTAACCTCTGGGGCCAGAGTGACTGTGAGTACCAAAGAATCTTCTCTGAATTTGGTTGCACTGCTTCTCCTGACTGCTGGAGAGGAAGAGAGGGAGGAGCACCTGCATGGCACTGACCATCACCACAGGGTATTTCCTGCCAAGCCTCTCTGTTGGGGGTGGGTGTCAGCAATTGCAGCATGGAGCATCTGGGAACTGGGGTTTCTCAGGTGCCAAATGGCACCTGCTGGTGCCTTTGTGTCTATTTAGGAAAGTTCTCTGTGTCTGGCTTGTGTGAGGGTGCAGAGTGTAGTTCTTAGGCCGTCTCCCCTGGCTGAGACTGCAGATGCTCACATGAGGTGTGTAGAGATGAAAGGCTATTGTTTTCATGCATCCCTTCTGTCTCCAGTGGCACTCTTGCTCTTGCATCAGGGCTACCTCTAGGAGTGAACAGGGCTTAGAACTATCAGTGCTCTACATTCCCAGGTGACTTGTCTGATGCACCTCAGCCTGGGTTTTCAGATTCACCTCAAAGTCCTAGGTCTGCCCCTCCAGAAAGCTGCAATCATGTGATGTCTTCTGTCAGCAATCTGCTAATTACTTCCTTGTCAAACATTAAGATATGGTGGTAAACAGAACTAATAAGGTCACCATCTTATGGATATTAAACAAGTTGATACAAATAATGAATTAAATGATCAGAGGAAGACAAAGTACTGTAAAAAAAGGTGGAATGTAATTTTTTTTGAAGTTTCGAATGTAGTGTGAGACGTATAGCAATCAGCTGATATATTATTTCCGGGCAGGAAGATTAGCCTTGGGAAGCTTTGAGAGCAGAGGATAATGCAACTGTAATTCAGGAAAATATTTCTATATAAGTCATTAAAGGTATTTTAATTTTTCTAATCAGTACATTACATAATAGATTATCATTAAAAAAATGAGGCTGAGGTGAGTGGATTGCCTAAGCCCGCAGGTTTGAGACCTTCCTGGGCAACTTGGCGAGACCTCATCTCTACATTAAAATCAAAAAATCAGCCGGGCATGGTAGCGCATGCCTGTAATTCCGGCTACTTGGAAGGCTGAGGTGGAAGGATCACCGGAGCCCAGCAGGTCGAGGCTGCGGTGGCCGGAAGCAGCCACTGCACTCCAGTCTGGGTGACAGAGTGAGACTCCAACCCCCCCAAAAAATTAATCTAACATCTCTAACTTAAATGGATTTTTTCCATCTGCTTTAAAATACATTCAAGTCTCTTCCTTGAACAAGATAACACAATAAAAGATAAGCATATGATAATCTCAATAGATACAGACAA
>JAPVLO010003270.1:0-24250 GCA_027257055.1 Cephalopachus bancanus
CCTTCCACCTCAGCCTTCCGAGTGAGTAGCTGGAATTACAGGCATGTGCTACCATGCCCGGCTGATTTTTTGATTTATTGCAGAGATGAGGTCTCGCCAAGTTGCCAGGCGGGTCCCGAACCCACGGCTCAGGCAATCCACTCACCTCAGCCTCCCAAAGGCCGGGATTACAGGCTGAGCCACCAAGCCCGGCTCCTTGTAATTCTTTTTCTGATTTTGGTATAAGCTAATGCTGGCCTCATAGAATGGGTTAGAAAGTGTTCCCTGTATTTCTGTCTTCTGGAAGAGTTTGTAGAGAGCTGGTAAATTTCTTTCTTAATTTTTTGATGCAATTTCACTGGTGAATACATCTGGGCCTGGTGCTTTCTATTATTGAAAATGTTAATTATTGATTCAATCTCTTTAGTAGATATAGACCCATTCAGATTATCTATTTCCTCTTGTGTGAGTTTGGCAGATTATGTCTTTCATGAATTGGTTCAATTCATCTAGGTTATAAATTTGTGGACATAGAGTCATTCATAGTTTTTCTTTATGATTCTTTCTGTGTCCATGGAATCTATAGCAATGTCCCGTCTTTCATTTCTGATATTGTAATTTGTGTCTTCACTCTTTTTGTCTTAGTTAGCCAGGCCAGAGGCTTATTGATTTTATTGATATCCTCAGATAATCAGCTTTTTTTTTTTGTTGATTTTCTCTATTGATTTCCTGTTTTCTTTTTAATTTTTTAATTTTAAAGATGTGGGTACAATTCAGGATTAGGTATATAGGTATATGAGTGGTCATCGTACAGGTAAAGTCTGGGCCTCCCTTTGGTCCTCACCTTGCCTGGTTTGAGATCAGGTGCCCTTATTGATGTTGTGGTGGTTGTGTGCCCCCACTCCCTTCCCTGGTGAATTCCTGTTTTCAATTTCATTGATTTCTCTGACAGTTTTAAAGATTTTTTTTTCTTAAAGTTTTTCTGTTTTACATGGAATGCATAAGAGTATTTGTGACTGTTCTGTTGTTGCTGGACAGTATTGTACTGGTAAATGTAGGAGTGAGGACTAATTTTCTAATTTCTGTAATATAAACATTTTCACTGTAATATATTTCAAACTCCCAATGTGACATCTCTGACGAGGAATTGGAAAGAGATGCAGAGTAGCACACTATTGTATTTTAGCCATACAAATATTATAGACATAAATAACCTCAATGGCATAAATAATAGTAAAATGTAGTAAACATAATTAGAAACTGACAAGCTTTAAATATTTATTAATTTTGTTTTTTAAGGCTAGGTGTGATCACTCATGCCTGTAACCCCAGGGCTTTGGGAAACCAAGATGGAGGATTGCTTGAGCCCAGGAGTTTGAGATAAGCCGGGTAACATAGTGAGACCCTGTCTCTATTAAAAAAAAAAAAAAAAAAACAAAAACTAGCCAGGCATGGTGGCAGGTGCCTGTAATCCTAGCTACTCAGGAGGTTGAGGTGGGAGGATTGCTTGAGGCAAAGAATTCAAGGCTGCAGTGAGGTATGATACACCACTGCACTCTAGTCCGTGCAATAGAGTGAGATCTAAAAAAAAAAAATTATTTTCCATTTTTCTGTATTGTATTCTGCTAGATTGCCTTATATGTATCTCTCAATGTGCTAATTTTCTCTTCAGTAGCATGTGTTTCATTTTTAACCTATTTAGATTTTTTTTTTTTTAGTTGGAGTCTCACTCTGTCACCCAGACTGGAGTGTAGTGGCACACTCACAACCACCCCAGCATCGACCTGCTGGACTCCGGCAATCCTTCTGCCTCAGCCTTCCAAGTAGCTGGAACTACAGGCGCGCGCTACCACACCTGGCTAATGTTTGACTTATTGTAGAGATGAGGTCTCACCAAGTTGCCCAGGTGGGTCACGAACCCGTGGGCTCAGGCATAGATTTATTTTTAAAAGTTCACCTACTATATATTTTTTTCTTTCTAGAATTTTTATTTGGTTTTTGAAATATCTGCTTATTTTTTTTTTATATGATCCTGTTCTGACTTTATGGTGTCAATTTATTTATCTCTGAACATTTAAGACTTACTCTTTTTAAAGTCTCTTTCTGCTTATTTTAAAATACTCTAGTTCTTGAATTTCTTCATTTCCTCTGTTTATGATTATTTCAATCAGGTACCCAACAGGAATTAATTGATATACTCAAATTTGTATAATTCCAGGGTGTTTTATTTACAAAGAGACACTTTACAAATGTGAGCAGGGTGTGAGCTGGATTTAGGGTGACCACAAAGGATAGTGCAATAACCTGGTGGGGAGCCATTACTACTCCTTGCCCTGAAGAGGCTAGGACAGGGAGATGTTTCTAGAATTTGAAAGAAATTCATGAGAGAAGATCACCTGGAGAGGTGCAATGACCCTCTGTTAAGGGGCACCACCAACAGCTGAGAGAGAGAGAGCCAACTGGGAAATAAAAAAACTCTTATCCTACCCTCCAATCTTCTGCTAAGGTTTCCCGTTGGCTGAATCCAATGGGAGGACAGAGGGGATGAGAACTCACTGATGCAGTCCATATAGGTCTGCCTCCAGCAACAGAGGACAGATGGAGAATGGTGGAGAGTGAGCCTGAAGGGGTAAATGGAAGAAATGCAATGCATTTATTCTCCCTCCCAGAGAAGTGTTTCCTTGTGTGATGTGGGGTACAATTCAGAATTAGGTATACAAGTGGCTATCGTACAGGTAAAGTTTGGGCCTCCCTTTGGTCCCCACTTCACCTGATTTGAGATCAGGTACCCTTATTGATGTGTGCCCTCCCTCCCTCCCCTGATGATTTCCTGTTTTCAATTTCATTGATCTCTTTGGTATTTTAAAATATTTTGTTTCCTTAAAGTTTTTCAGTTTCACCATGGAATGTATAGAAATACCTGTTGCTGTTGTTGTTGCTGGACAGTGGTGTGCTGGTAAATGTATATGGAAGTCCCTTGAGAAGGGATCTCATTGAGAAAGTAATTTTTCCCTATGTCTGTCCCTACAAGTAACACTAGATTTGGATTTCTTCTTGTTTCTTTTCTTTTTCTTTTACCTCCCTCTCTTTCTCCCTTGCTCTCTTTGTCTCTTGCTCTTTCTCTGTTTATTTCTTTCTTGTTGTAGGGACAGGGTCTCATTATGTTGCCCAGGCTGGTCTTGAACTCCTGGGCTTAAGCAATCCTCCTGCCTCAGCCTCCCAAAGCATTGGAATAACAGGAGTCAGCTACTGCCCCCAGCCTGGACCTCTTCTTGTGTACATTGTTTCTATATAGTAGAGTTCCTACACCCTTTGAATTCATTAGATTCATGGCCTCAAGTTGACAGCAGAATTCCTTGCTACTTTCCCTGCTGAAGACAAGAGTACTTGCTTCCTGGTTTACTTCAAGAACAGCCCTTAGCCGGACTCGGTGGCTCAGCCTGTAATCCCGCGCCTTTGACTGCCTGAGCCCACAGGTTCGCAGACCCGCCTGGGCAACTTGGCGAGACCTCATCTCTACAATAAATCAAAAAATTAGCCGGGCATGGTAGCGTGCGCCTATAGTTCCAGCTACTTGGAAAGCTAAGGCGGAAGGATCGCCAGAGACCAGCAGTCGAGGCTGTGGTGGCCGGGAGCGGCCACTGCACTCCAGTCTGGGCGACAGAGTGAGACTCCAACTAAAAAAAAAAGAAAAGAAAAAGAACAGCCCTTTGTGGCTCCTGGCATTACACAGGGACTTTGGTCTCAGTTCCTTGTCTTTTTTTGTGTATTATCATCTCATTTAAAATATTTATTTAAAAATTGTGGTAAAAGATACCTAACATAAAATTAGCCATCTTTACCCTTTTTAAGTGTAAAGTTCAGTGGCATTAAGTATTCACATTGTTGTGTTACCATCACCACCATCAAAGTTTTCATCTTCCCAAATTGAAATGTCATACCCATTAAACAAGAACTGCCATTCCTTCTTCCTCCTAGGCCCTGACAACCATCAATTCTATTTTCTCTCTATGAATTTGACTACTTTATATATTCTATATAAGTGGAATCATATATGTCTTTTTGTAGCTAGCTTATTTTACTTAGCATAATATCCTCAAGGTTCATCCATGTTGTAGCATACGCCAGAATTTCCTTCTTTTGAAGACTGAATAAGAGTCCATTATATGTACATAACACATTTTATTTGTTTATTTACCCATCGATGGATACTTGGGGTACCTCCACCTTTTGATTATTGCAAATAATGCTGCTACGAGCAGAGTATATACTCAATTCCCTGTCTTTTGTGGGCTTCAGATTAAGTGTCCTTTCCTCATATATGTATTTAAACTTCATCCTTCAACATCAAAGGCCTATTTCCAATTTCTGAACCCCTCTGAGTGATGCAACTTTTGCTCCCACTTGTTAGGGCTACTGGGTACAGTTGTGCAGATTATGTCCTATATAAGGGCACTGGGCAAGGTGGTGCATGGGGGTAAAATCAAACCTGTGCTTCACTCTCCAATTCCTGAACCCATGAAGATGGATCTGTTCAGAGGGTTGGTCCATGTTTTTTGTTATGACTTTAGTTTTTGCCTCGGTTTGACATCCAGGATTTACCTTTCTTGTTTTTGAACTCATATAAATAAATATACATACGGAGGTCCGGCCTTCACAGAGCAGGGCCTGAGGTGGGGGAAGGGAATGAGAAAGAAAGACAAGAGACAGCGGGATTGGGAGGTCTCTCTCCCCAATAGGTGAGAGCCCGTGTATTATTTAGTATGCCTCTTATATAGGGCAAAACTGTACAAGGGACTATTGTAAAAACAAGCAGCATCATCAGCATCTGGGCCAGGCATCCGGGCTAGGTGTGATTGATGTCATGTCGCTTTGCTCTATTATAAAGTAACAAATCAAGGTTAGGGGAGATGAGTGAACCGCACTGGAATTATGTTGCTATTAGAAGGCGAGTTGTTCTGTGTTTATCTTTTTGTACCTAGGGCTTTATTGTAGCTAAGACTTTATCTGGATGTGTGGGTATCTGAGACACTGCTTCGTGTAGCAGGCTGCATTCCTCACAGCCTGCCTTTGGCTAGGATGCAGAGCTTCCAAGCGAGACTTTGCCTACGAGCCTGGGGTACTCAAGGCCTGCTACAGTGGCAGTGCTTGTCTGCTCCCCGCATCACATCTGCTCCGAAATGAGGGAGCATAGGCTTGGTTCCTTGAACACAAGCCAAGAACACAAGGACCATGTCAGCTTATACTCTGGTCTCCTTCATATATATATATATTTTTGTTGTTGTTGTTGGAGTTTCACTCTGTCACCCAGGCTGGATACAGTGGCACAATCGTGGCTCGCTGCGGTCTCAACCTCCTAGGCTCAGGTGATCCTTTCACCTCAGCTTCCTGAGTAGCTGGGACTACAAGTGTGTGCCACCACACTTGGCAAGTTGTTTTGATTTTTTTTTTAAAGGATGAGGTCTTGCTATGTTGCCCAGGCTGGCCTTGATCTCCAACTCAAGCAGTTCTCCCACCTCAGTCTCCCAAAGTCCTGGGATTACAGGCATAAGCCACTGAACCTGGCCTTCATCAGTGTATTTCATTTTATTGTTACATTTTGTTTTATTTGTAAATATTTGAAATAGGAGTCTCTAGATCAGTTTGTGCTACTATAACAAACATACCACAGACTGAGTGGCTTAAACAATAAATGTTTATCTCTTACAGTTCTGGAGACTGGGAAATCCAAGATCAAGGTGCCAGCAAATCTGATGTCTGGTGAGGACCTGCTTCTTGGTTTGCAGATGGCCATCTTCTCATCGTATCCTCACATGATGGAAAGAGGAGACAGACAGAGGAAGCAAGCTCTGTAGAATCTCCTCTTATAAGGGCACTAATTCCATGTATGAGGGCTCCACTCTAATGACCCTAGTACTTTCCAAAAGCCCCTCTTCCAAATTCCATCATTCTTGGGATTAGACTTCAACATATTAATCTCAGGTGGGAGGACACACAAACACTCAGTTCATAGCAAGGAGAAAAGGTCTTTTCACTGATTGGAAGTTATAACTTTTATTGTTATTTATTTATTTTTTTTGAGTTGGAGTCTCACTCTGTCGCCCAGACTGGAGTGCAATGGCCGCTCCCGGCCACTGCAGCCTCGACCTGCTGGGCTCCGGCGATCCTTCCGCCTCAGCCTTCCAAGTAGCCGGAATTACAGGCATGCACTACCACACCCGACTGATTTTTTGATTTATTGTAGAGGTGAGGTCTCGCTGCCCAGGTGGGTCTCGAACCCGCGGGCTCAGGCAATCCACTCACCTCAGCCTCCCAAAGGTGCAGGATTACAGGCTGAGCCACTGAGCCCGGCTATTGTTATTTTTAAATAATGCATCTCTTCTGTATGTCCTTTATTCTTTCAAATTAGATGGGGTAGCTATAACAAAAGAAACAGAAACTTTACATTATAAATCTATTAAGTCAAGGATAAAGGACAAGGAATGAAGTATGCTTGTAATGCTAGGAGCATGTTTATGCTAAAGAGAGCACTGAAAATGAGAATGAGACTAAAGCCTAGCTGCCTATTTTTTTTTTAAATCTCTTCAAATCTTTGTTTATTTCTTGGTTGTAGTTTCAAGCAAAGAAATTATAAAATTGTTGTAGGTAAACAGACCCATTTAATAATATATATATTTTTGGTCAGACACAATTGCTTAAGCCTGTAATCCTAGCACTTTGGGAGGCCGAGGTGAGAAGATTGTCTGAACCCCGGGGGGTTTAAGACCAGACTGGGCAATTTGTCAAAACCTTATCTCTACAATAAATAAATAAAAAATTAGCCAGGCATGGTAGTGCACACTTGTAGTTCCAGCTACTTAGAAGTCTGAGGCAGAAGGATTACCTGAGCCCAGCAGGTCAAGGCTGAGGTGGCTGTGAGTGTGCCACGGCACTCCAGCCTGGGCGACAGTGAGATTCCAACTCAAAAAAAAAAAAAAAAAAAAAAAAAAAAATATATATATATATATATATAGAGAGAGAGAGAGAGAGGAGAGAGAGTTGTTGTTGTTGCTTTTTCTATTTTTATTTCTTGTAGAGAATAGGTCTCACTATGCTGCCCAGGCTGGATTCAAACTCCTGGGCTCAAGTGATCCTCCCACTTCAGCCTCCTGAGTAGTTGGGGCCACAGGCACTCACCACCACACCTGGCAACGGAGATGCCTATTTTGAAAACCAAGACAAAAAGAGAAATATGGTGAACTGTGTTTAGGGTGTTTTATTTGGTAATTGATATGTACATAAAATGTATATTTGGTATTCTGGAATTTTCCCATACAAACAATAAGACAAACCTTTTTTGCTCCATATCATAGGGAACATCATGTATTAGTTATTCCAACATTGAGTTTTAGTAAGTGCTAGACTAGGTCTCCTATGTTTGCTTTTTCTTCTGAAGAAACAACACATCAGGCCAGGCTCAGTGGCTCAGCCTGTAATCCCAGCACTTTGGGAGGCTGAGGCGAGTGGATTAGCTGAGCCCACGGGTTCGAGACCCTCACCAAGGCTGAGGCAGAAGGATTGCCAGAGTCCAGCTGGTTGACGCTGGGGTGGCCATGAGTGTGCCACTGCACTCCAGCCTGGGTGACAGAGTGAGACTCCAACTCAAAAAAAGAAAAAAAAACCAACAACATATCTGATTTAGACAAAGGATCTATCCCTGTCTTCTGTTTTAACACCTGGAAGACAGATAGCTGCGGAAGCTGTTTCCCTGCTCAGTCTCACTGACCCTATGTGCAATGGAAGTTGAAGAATTTTGCCCTCAAGGCAAAAGGATTTAATATTCTCCCTGTGCTTTCACTTACACAATGACCTGGGAAAATGGCAACATGAATGTTGCTTAACCTGTTTGTATGAATATGAAGGTAGAAGCTACCCTTAGTATTCTGAACCTCCAAGTGAGGTCAGACCTCAGAAGTCATCAAGTCCTAGTTTTGAAGCCCATGGGGGTAGCCTAAAATTTTTTGTTGTTGTTTTCTCTTTCTGTTGGCCATTGAGCATAAGCAGAGAAACAATGACTGTGAAAGCTGCCTAGAAGCCTGGCAGCAGGGGTATTTAAGGGAACCTTTTGGGGAGAGGAAGTTCAGTATTCCCAGCTAACAGAAGAATGCTTCTTTTTTTCACGGGTACCTTGCTCAAATTTCAGATAAAGCACCTATATTCAATTTTGCATAAAGTGGTTGATTTCAGAGCAGCCAGAGCAGGGCCTCCAAAATGTTAGCACGGGGAAAGGGTTTTTTGCGATCTGGTGCCACGAAAAGATGCAGGGAATTGCACACAGTTAGATTGGAAAAATAGATTTTATTTAGAATTAGAGAGGGGAGAGAAAAGAGATAGAGAAGAGAGGAGTTTTCACCTTCCAAGGTAGGAGGGGGGCCCCCAAAGCGGGAAAAACAAAAAAAAAGAAAACCAAAAAAAAAAGCTAAAAGAGCCATGTGGACACACCAGAGTTTAACAAAGCAAGGTGTGTGAAGGACCCCCGCCAAGCCACAAATAAAGCCACATCCCCTCCCTTTCCTGGAAACGGAAACCCCGGCAAACAAAAATGGCGATTGAAACGGTGCCTTCCTTTGTTTTTCCTCAGTGCCTTCCTTTGTTCTCCCTCCGCCCCCCTTTCCCGCGCCCGCGAAAAATCCACCAACCTACATGAAGCTCTACCAGCTGACCTATAGACGACAGACAGGTTGCCCTAAGCCCCTATAAAAGCCACCACCCCCCTTGCCTCGGCGCTACAGCCTGCCCCTGGGTCCTGTAGCCACCGTGTTCGACCCTTATATCTTTTGGGCCCTTTAAAAGGGGGTGTTGAGTCTCACTGTGCGCCCCGTCTTTCATTGGTGCCGTGACTCGGATTGGGTTCCTCTCGCCCTCAGGTGAGACCCCCGTTCTGGCGCCAGGGGACTCACCCCTTAAGGCCTTCGCCCACGTTCTTGAACGCCAGCGCTGCATCCATCACTGGCCCTCGGATTGGTAAATGCCCCTAACTGGAAAACCAAAAACCCTTTGGGCCCAGGATAACCAGAGGGAACTGACCATTGATCGTCTGGCAGCCCTTTCACCCCCAGGCGGGGGGAGGACCACACCCCGCCTAGGTCTTTAAGGCCACAGCGAACCCCTACTGGTTTTCCCCTCTCCCGCCTAGGTCTTTAAGGCCACAGCAAACCCCGACGGGTTTTTCCCCCCCCTCCCTCACCGTCGGGAATTTTTTGAGTCTGTTCCCTCCTGCCGTCCGGTTTTGGGCATCCTCTTCATCAAAAATCCTGGTACCAGGTTGCCCTCAACCTCCTCGATTCTCCAGGAGAATCGCGGTTGTAATAACGTCCTGTGACAACAGGCTTTATTGCAGCCTCCTTATATTCTAATACCCCAGCTGTCCAGGGGACGCCCTGCTAAAGCCCCAGCTGTTAAAATGGGAAACTCGTCATCCCTGCTGGCCGACTCTCCCCTCAAATGTCTCTTAGACAACCTCTCCACTCTCTCTCTTACTCTCGACATTAAACCCAAGCATTTAATTCACTTCAGTACCCAAGATTGGCCCACCTATCGCTTAGACAACCAAAATAAGTGGCCCTAGGGGCCCCTGAACCCCGACATTAACAGGACCTATAACTTCTACGAGCATTAAAAAAAGTGGGCAGAGATTCCCCTCCCTCCCCCATCCCACTTACGCTGCCACCTCCCTCCTTCATCTCTAACTTCAACCCAGCAGATAAACCTCCCCCCTATCGACAAACCTCTTCCACTCAGCCCCCCCAGCATCTGCTCCTGTCTAACCTCCCGTCCCGCCTCTCCTATATCCGACTCTTCCTCCCGCCCCCCATCTCTAATTCCTTTGTCCTCAGCTCCAGTTGTTCTGGACTCCCCCCCCCCCCATCCATTTCCCTTTCCCCTGCGCCATTTGTTTGGACCCTTCCTCACCGCCAGGGTCCACAGTCTTAGCTACCCACTTTATCACCCAATCCACTCTGGACATCCAGCGCAAGCTTAAAAAGGTGGAGGAGGGCCCCCAGACTCCACTCTGAGACCTGGTAAATATGGCCTTTAAAGTTTATACTGCCCAAGGGGAAAAAAGCCGAGGCCGTGCGGGTCCAGAGGCTAAAACAGAAAGGGGCCCTTCAAACCCAAGCCCTGGTCGCTCCCCTGTGGCCAGCTTAACAGGGACCTCAAAGATCTCGTCTGGGGAAACAGTCTGAGACCCAAACACCTTCGGGAGCCTGCTTCAGGAGTGACCAGAAAGGCCACTGGGCAAAACAATGCCCAACCCCAGACCACCAACTCGACTTTGCCCAGTCTGCAGACAAAAAGGACATTGGAAGTTTGAGTGCCCCCGGGGGAAAAAACCATCTGCCAGCAACAGAGTTTTCGGGGGGCCGGCTCCCCCAATGGGCCCCTCGCCAAAGCTCCTGGGCCCCCTGGACAACTAAAGCCGCCGGGACTCGAACACCCCAATCACCCTTGCCGAGCCCAGGACCACACTATGGGTAGCGGGTAATCCATCTCCCTTTTGGGGGACAGGGGGGTTACCTATTCTGTTTTACTCTCCTTCCACAGGCCTTTACATCCTTCTCAGGTTTTGGGCTGTGGGCGTCTCGGGTGTGCCCTCCAAGCCGCTGGAGAGGGGTCTGGTGTCCTGCCTTTTGAAGGCCATCCTTCCCCCCATTCTTTCTTATTTTCCCATTCTGCCCAGTCCCTTTGCTGGGACAAGAACTTCTGTAGAAGCTGGGGGCCCCCTATCTGCCTCACCTCACACCAAGTTCCCCGACCCCGCTCCTGACCCTCACCTGTGCTGTTTTCCCCCCCAGAATCTTCGCCCAAATTTTTCCCATTTCCCCCCAAAAGTTAATCCAGTAGTCTGGGACAGTTCCACTCCTGTGGTGACCAATCACCACCCCCCCTCCTCATTCGCCTTAAAAATCCCTCTTGTTTCCCCTTCCAGGCCTCAATTTCCTATCTCACACGCCTATCAAAAGGGGCCTCCAGCCCACTTTTAACCGGCTGCTCCTCCAGGGTTTTCTGGCTCCTACCAACTCCCCTTATAATACTCCCTTTCTCCCAATAAAAAGCCATCTGATACTTATTGACTGGTGCAGGATCTGCAAATAATCAACTCTGCCATAATACCCCCCTCCCATCCAGTGGTCCCTAACCCATATACTCTCCTATCTCAGATACCCCCCACTACCACTCATTTCACAGTCCTGGACCTTAAGGATGCCTTCTTCACCATCCCCCTACATCTAAACCCCCCACCACTCTTTGCCTTTACTTGGGAAAATCCAGACACCCACAGGACCCAACAATTAACCTGGGTAGTCCGCCTCGGGAAACTCCGTAATAGTCCCCCCCTTTTTTGGGCCAGGCTTGGCCAAGGACCTGTCCTCTTATGACTCTGGGTGTAGCACTCTCCTCCAGTATGTAGATGACCTTCTCTTATGCAGCCCCTCCATAACTGACTCTCACACAGACAGCCCCTGTTTAAAACTTTCTAGCACAAAGGGGATACCGAGTTTCCCCCACAAAGCTCAGCTACCCAAAAACACAAGTCACCTACCTTGGTGTAGCCATTTCACACCAACAAAAGGCCATAACAACCAGCCAAAAGTCTGTTATTCAGTCTCTCCCGGTACCCAAAACAAAGGAAGAAACCCAGCCATTCCGGGGGTTGGCGGGTGACTTCCGAGCCTGGACCCCCAAATTTTCACCCTTCTCACCAACCCAAACCCTCTATGACCTGGCTAAAGGTGACCCTAAGGAACCATTACTCTCCCTCTCAGCCATTAGGTACCTTTCACCGCCCTCCAACAGGCTCCACCCTACGACTACCTGATGTTCACTGATCTTTCACCTTATACGTCCATGAAAACAAGGGCGCAGCCCTAGGAGTTCTAGGCCAATTCAGTGGACAAACATTTGCTCTTGTAGCCTATCTCTCAAAACAGCTTGACCACACGGTTCAGAGAGGGGCCCCATGCCTGCGGGCCCTGTCGGCCGCCCACTTGCTCATGTGCAAATCCAAAAAACTCACGTTTGGAGCACCTATCACCGTTACTTCCCCCCACCATCTACTTTACCTCCTAGGATATAAGGGCCTAAAAACACTCCCCCCCCGGGTCGGGTCCTATCCCTTCTGGTTTTCTTTGTCCAAGACCCCTCTGTCTCCTTCCAAACTTGCGCCCCCCCTTCACCCAGCCACATTACTCCCTTCCTCTCCTGTCGACACTCCAATACATGAGTGTGTCGAAGTCCTCGAGTCCCTACTCCCCTGTCCAGTACACATTCAGGAAGGACCTTTATCTGCGCCCTCCTATGTTTGGTTCACAGAGGGAAGCTCATATATACATGAGGGGTCTCGGGTGGCAGGATACGCCATCACCTCTGCCACTGACGTCATTGAGGCTAATCCCCTCCCACCCAACACCACTAACCAACAAGCAAACTCACAGCAGTCACTCGAGCATTCCAACTGGTGGCAGGACACTCCCTACCGCTTTACACCGACTCCAAATATGTCTTTCACATTTTGGTTTCACACTCAGCCATCTGGCAAGAACAGGGGGTTTTTAACCACCAAAGGATCGGGCCCTAATAAATGTTAAGCCCATTTCTGACCTCCTTCAAGCCTCCTTGCTTCCCAGGGCCATAAGCATCTCACATTGTAAAGCCCACCAGATCGATTCATCTTTTATCACCCAAAAGGGAAAATCGTGAGCTGACAGGACGGCTCGCCAAGCGGCTCTAAAACCCCCTTTCCCACCATACTCATCAACACCTCCTCCCCATCAGCCGAACAAAACAGGTGAAGTTCCACAATTGTCCAATCTCATTCCCCACCTACACTCAATTTCCCATCCAAACCCAGCGGCTCTCACTTCATTTCTTAAAACTTTCTTCCACCTTACTCCTGAACATACAAAACTCATACACACCCCTTTTCCCCTCAATGCTCTACTTGCCACCGAACAAATCCTAATACCCCTTAAAGCCTGGAACGTTCCCCACTCACCAGGCTAGGGGGGAGCTCCCTGGGTCAGACTGGCAAGTGGACTTCACTGTCATGCCCCCCCATCCATAACACCAAATACCTTCTGGTCCTGGTTGACACCTTCTCTAGGTGGGTCGAGGCTTATCCCACCTCAAATAAGCAGGTGCTACAGTGGGATCTATCTTAGCCAACCACATCATCCCTCGACTCGGGGGACCCTTCTCCCTTCAGTCAGATAACGGGCCTGAATTCACCTCACAAGTCATTCAGTTTTTAACGACGGCCCTCAACATCAAATGGCACTTTCACATTCCCTATCACCCACAATCATCAGGAAAGGTTGAACGAACTAACCGCACACTAAAGGATATCCTCACCAAACTCTCTCTCGAACTCCATCAGGACTGGGTCTCCCTCCTTCCCCTAGCTCTCTCCCCTATTCGTGTCCTCCCTAAAAAGCCCACTCAGCTTTCACCCTTCAAGGTCCTATATGGCAGACCTGCACTTCCTCCTAGCATTCCAACCTCTCCACCTCACGTCCCCCCTTTATATAACCTACCCCCTCCCGTCCTTCATCCATTTCAAAATCTGGCAATATCAAGATCTCCTTTTGCCCGCTCCCACAGAAACACATAATCCAAAGCCTCTCACCCCGGGGCAATGGGTTTTCCTCTCAGACCCAGAAACCAGAACTCGCTTACAACTGAAATGGCAAGGACCCTTCCAAACAGTCCTCTCCCACCCCCCCAGCAGCCAGGGTGCCTATAACCAAAGGACAGCTCAGTCCCTGGATTCACACTTCTCGCCTCAAACCAACTAAACTGCCTCCCTCTAAACCCCCTTTCCCCCACAGAGCCACCGACCTATTCTGGCTCCACAATTCCAGGCCACCTCTCAAACTTCGAGTATCCTGTGTTGCTCGCTCCTCCTCCCCCGCCCCTCATCCAGGAAAATCCCACATAATCACAAGACTGAAGGTTGCCGCCTGCACTCAAAAAACTACCCTCCGCCAGATGGTCGTCAATTTCGTTCTTCCCTTTCCAATAGCACTGCCTTCTTCCCACTCCTTCTTTTCCTCCTACTTTCACATTGCTGTACATAGTGCTGCTCCTTGGCGCGGGTTGCTCAATCCCCTCCTCTGCTCGCTATCAAGAAGACCCAACATGATCATCACCTTCCTCCTTGCTGTCGTTTTTCAAATCAAGCCCACTACCCTGTCCTTCCTCCATTATCGGTTTTCCCCTCCGCGAACTTTACACGGTCAGCGGGGTAGAAACAGTCAAGGACTTAGACACAAAAATGTGCCCCATAAACAGTTGCTCAAAACCTATTTCCCTCAACTTAAAGCCCTCAATAAGCTTGCAAGATGCTAATCAAACCCCCTTTTTATGCTTACTAGAAGAACAAACCCAGGGCTACTGTAAATGGTGGCCTGATCAATACGGTGGCTGTCCCTATTGGTCATGAAGAATTCACTATGCTGACAGATCCATCAGCAGAGCAAAATGGGGGGCCAAGCTTCCTTGTCCGCCACTACATAGGAACTCCGGGGCACGGAGGCCGCTTCTCCCACTTCTCTTTTGACATCCCTAACCTGACCGCTAACCTCTGAATAGACCTCATATACGTAGCTGTCTACCCAAAGGAATGGTACGCTCGTCCCACGGGGGGCCTATTCATCTCTCGCTCCACTTTTACCCCTTCCATCACGGTATCAGTGGTGGAGCACATAAAAACCCAAGAACAACAGCTCCTGGCAGTGGTTTGACCCATTGCCCCCTTCCTCAGAAGACCACCTCTCCTCACAACCCTCCCAACATTTCCCTTCATGGTTTACCATAATAGGCCACACCCCCTCCACTTCTTAAACCAATCCTTCCCTTCTCTTTCTTCTTCGCAGTGTTTTTTTTTGTGCCTCATTACAACGACTTTTGCTGGCTGCCGTTCCTCTTCCTGCCTCGCCCCCCAGTAATAGTACCCTCAACCTGTCTTCTACTGGAGAGGCCATCACCAAACCTCACGTTCCACTTTGGAAGTGGCATCCAACTCCTCTTACCTCTGAATTGGTCCACCCAGCGTCCCCATCGCTATTCAAATAACCCTCTCTGTTCAACGACCATAAACTCTACAAAGGGTACTTCCTCCCCCCCGGCCTCTTCTTATGGTGCAAACAGCACTCCCCCTCTCCCAAACTTCCGATCTCACCTCTCCCTATATAGGGTTTTTACACTGATCCCACAGCTCTCTCTTTACTCCACTGCTGACCTCCAGGGCCCCCTTAACTCCCATAAAACCGACGCAAGAGGGGTCTTCCTTCCAGTCATGGTAGGGTTGTCCCTCGGGTTTTGGCAGTCACCTCCATAGGTCTATCAGGAGGGGGTCTCGACTACTCACTATGAGCCATGGAAGACTTACAAAACAAAATCCAACTAGCTTTAGACACCACCTCCAATTCTCTCCAATCATTACAAAGACAAATAACGAGCATGGCACAAGTAGCCCTCCAAAATCGTCGGGCTCTAGATCTCCTAACAGCCGAAAAAGGGGGGCACTTGTCTTTTCCTCCAAGAAGAGTGCTGTTATTACATTAACGAGTCAGGAGTCATTGAACAAAGCATTAATAAATTACAACACCTCTCCTCACAACTCCAAGGGGGAAAGTCGTCACAAATCGGCAGCCTATTACAAAACACCCTACTCACCTGGCTTTTGCCTATCGTCACACCTGTCGTTCTCATTTTCGGTCGTGCTCCTCTCTCCCCGTGTATCATCAAGTTTCTCCATCACAACTTTTAAAAAACTCTAATCAAAGCATTAAACAGCTTCTCCTACAGAATTATGACCTCCCGGGCCCCTCGAAGATCCAGGTCTCGACAGTTCCAACCCTACAAACCTCTAACCTTGTCTTCTCATTTCAGACATGCTTGCCTTAAAGTTTACCCCCTACTACATACCAGTCAGATTCTCAGCGTCCCGTGTCCACTCGACGACTGGCCAGGTCAGCTTGCCGTTTTCCACTTACAAGGCACCTTCCAGGACTTCCCCTCAAAAGAAATTTTTTTTTTTGGGCCTACTTGTGGGGTCTCATGGGTTTGTCCTTTCACCCACCTCCGACCCACCGACGCCCCTTTTCAGCAGGAAGTAGCCGGACAGACAAATGCTGCCCCCCCCCCATATAACCAAAGAGGTGGGAATGAAGGGCCACCGCCAAGCCACAAGTAAACCACATCCCCTACCTTTCCTGGAAACGGCAACCCCGGGAAACTAAAATGGCGATTGAAACGGTGCCTTCCTTTGTTCTCCCTCCGCACCCTTTCCCGCGCCCGCGGAAAAAACCCCCCCAAACCCACATGAAGCTCTGCCAGCCGACCTATAGACGACAGACAGGTCACCCTAAGCCCCTATAAAAGCCGCCGCGCCTTTTCCTCGGGGCTACAACCTGACCCTCAGGTCCTGTAGCCACCGTGTTTGACCCCTTAAATCTCTTGGCCTTAGCGGGTGTTGAGTCTCACTGTGCGCCATCTTTCAAGGCGAATGGCTGGCTGCTTGAGGTTGAATGTTTTTAAACATTCCTCTTTGGGGGGGCAGGTTGTTAAGGTAGTTGGGTGGTCTACTCCGCATCAGCAAGAAGGGGGAGGTAAGTGCAGGTATTGTCAGGTGATGGACAGCATGCAGATGGGTGGGTAAGTCACAAGATTGCTGCCATGGTGGTGGGGTCTGTCTGTGTCATGAAGGGCTGATTATGTTAACTTATTTACAAAACAAAGCTAGGTAGGGAGTTGTAAAGCAATTGTCAATAGCTACCGCTGAGAAACTGGTTCTGTCCTTTGCTAGTAATTAGAGGGCAGATTAAAGTGAGCTGCTGGAAAAACATGACAACTAAGGCAGTGTTAAAATGGTTGCTCTTTGGCCACATTAACTCCATGTTATGTCCTTTCAGAAAGAGAAGGGACAATCAAGAAAAAAAGAGGCCAGACACGGTGACTCAAGACTGTAATCCCAGCTCTTTGGGAGGTGGATTGCCTGAGCCCACAGATTCTAAAACAGCCTGGGCAACTTGGTGAGACCTCAGCTCTATAATACATCAAAAAATTAGCCAGGCGTGGTAAGCGCACGCCTGTAGTTCCGGCTACTGGAAGGCTGAGGTGGAAGGAAAAGAAATAAAAGAATGTAATGAGTCATGGGATACTTTAGGAATATGAAAACAGAGGTAGTTTGCCTCCTCCATGGTTTTGTTTCCTGAAGAACTTCAAGATGCAGAATATTAACTCTCCCAACTTTAGCTCTATCCTGGTTGCTACCCTGAATGTTAGATTCTGAAACAGCCTTGTGAGAGTAAGGAAACAGGACATCATATGGTCTACTACTGCCTTTATCCAGGCTCAGAGAAAGATGTCTTGTATACATATGTCAGAGATTGAGGATTGGTTGGGGATGTTTCCATAGGAAACCTAGGTCTGCAAATGGACTTGTGTGGCTTCCTTTAATTGCAAGGTAGACTAGGTATTCGCAATCACCTTGCTCTAGAAACTCCACTAGAGAGAGTCTAATTCTTAATAAGATTGCTGTTCCATCTTGGTCATTCTGCTCCCTCTATGAATCCCAGTCCAAACTTTAGTGGTGTTTCCTCCTTCAACTCCTTCAGTCTTCCAATTTCCACACCTAGTGTCTATCAGAAACTTATCTTTTCACTCTGGAGCTTCTGTAGAGCCACTTGATCCTTTGGACAAGCTGGACACCTTTGAGGGTGGAGAGCATGCAGGTGGGAGTAGTTGCTCCAAGCCCATCTCCTACACGCTCTCATATGCATAGAGTATTTGCATGCTAAGCAAATCTCTTTTCTAGATTTTATTGGTCAAAATATAATTTTGCCTTGATACAGATATAATAATGATTACACTTTCTTCCTTGTGATTGGCTGTAGGAATCATATACTCTTATCAGACTCTTCCTAGTGGTTGACACCGCACCATGACTCACTGGTCACAGTGCCTACCTGCAATGCTACCTGATATCCCCACCCCTGATATGAATTGTATTCTCTTGTGCTTACTTTGTTCTTTTCTGTACAAACTCCCTTTTATGTACTTTCACAGTTTGTTGGCATTAGGCTGTCCTCTCCCCTGCTTTCCCAACTGGGGTCTGATGCTTGGGGGTGATGCGAGTTCTCCCCTTTTGAGCTGAGTCTTTCCTGCCTCCTTTTCTCTTCCACCTCCCTCTCTCCTGCTTTCTTGTCACAGGCTTCTCCAGTCTGCTTCTTTCTCTTGTTCCTCCTTTGCCAGTCTTATAGCGTCCTCTAAGAAATGTGTTTAGCAGGAGGAAGTCTCTGTCCACTGGTATGAATTTCTTCTTTGGCTATGTGTTTTGCTTTTGTGTAGTCTCTGGGAATTCTGCCACAGTAACATTCCAAGGAGGAAAGCTGTACACTAGAGAAAGGAGAGAGGAAGTTGGGGAAATAAAGAGAGAGGGAAGGACAGAAAGGACCCCTAATAACTTAACATGGGGCATTTTGGAGTAAACTCTAAAAGAAACAAACTTTTATAATATTTTACTGTCTACATAGTGCTTTTTATGTTTGTCACTTGGTTTATCCATGGCATAGGTATGCTTCTTCACATTTTAGGGATGAGGCTATTGGAGCTATAAATTAAGAATAATATAGGCCAGGCTCGGTGGCTCAGCCTGTAATCCCAGCACTTTGGGAGGCCGAGGTGAGTGGATTGCCTGAGCCCGCGGGTTCAAGACCTGCCTGGGCAACTTGGCGAGACCTCATCTCTACAATAAACCAAAAATTAGCCGGGTGTGGTAGTGCACGCCTGTAGCTACTTGGAAGGCTGAGGTGGAAGGATCACCGAAGCCCAGCAGGACGAGGCTGCGGTGGCCAGGAGCGGCCACTGCACTCCAGTCTAGGTGACAGAGTGAGACTTCAACTAAAAAAAAAAAAAAGAAGAAGAATATAAACTAGGCCAGATGGGTGATTCACCTATAATCCTGACATACATCAGGAGGCTGAGGCTGGAGGGTCATCTGAGGCCAGGAGTTTGAGACTAGTCTGGGCAACATAGTGAGACCCTGTCACTTAAAACAAAATTAGCTGGGCATGGTGGTGAACGCTACTTGGGAGACTGAGGCAGGAGGATTGCTTGAGCCCAGGAGTTTGAGGCTGTAGTGAGCTATGATGATGCCACTGAAATCTAGCCTGGGTGGCAGAATGAGACGCTGTCTCAATATATATATATATATTTGTATATTTATGTTTATATACATAATATATATGTATAAGCTGCATAATAACAGTATACACACACACACAGAATTTGAATTTGAGGTCTCTGACATTAGGTCTGTTTCTCTTCCCACAGTACCAGAACAGTGAGGGGGTTGAACTTAGGGAGGATTGAAGCCACCTTTCAAAAGGCTATGTTTTTCTCTCTCTCTCTCTCTCACACACACACACACACACACACACACACACACACACACAACACACACACACAGTCAGTACTTAAGTCCCAGGATATCATGATTAATTTTTCCTGTGGCAAGAGAATAATTTAAAAATTAGGTTTATTTATTGTAGCAGCAAGGAATGAATTACTTTCCAAACTGGGACTATCCTTTAGTAGCCAATAAAAGAATGAGTAAAAGTATGGAAGAGAAAATTAAATCTGCATAATGATAAATATAAAATAGCTTTCTAAAATTCCTGGGGTGTTGGCAGAGGATTAGATCTAATTTCCAGATGGGCAGAACGCTCTCTTTCTAAAACAGCTTTGCTGCCATCCTGTGTAGAAGCAGAAAGACAGACACGGAGACCACTCAAGGTCTCTTCCGGCAAGGTAGGGTGGTAGACTTCTGGGTCATTTTCACCTTTTGTGATTTCAGAATCTTATGGATTCTTTCTTCTTTTTCCTCCTGTGTCTTTGAGAATTGCCTGTTCTACCTTAAAGCAGCTCTGGAGTTGACAGAGCAAACATTCTGAGCAATGAGTGTATTGAAATTAAAAACTCTAGAAAACAGACTGCTGTGTCATTGCATTTGGAAAGCAATTATTTTAAGATAGTTTTTAGGCAGGTGAAAGACCAGCACAACAAACTGATAAAACTGCCTCTGTCATCTGATCTCCTACAGCTATTCTGAAAGAAGAGATTCCTGTTAGGAACCTGAGCAAGAAGCTCTGGAAACTCCTATTTTGCTAGGATCCTACCCCAACTTAGGGGTCGAGTTGCAGCTTTCCTCAAAAATTGCTCTGTAATAGGCTGCCTTACATAGAAAGTTCCAAAAAAAGCACCGGCATGTTTGAGTTAAGAGAGCTCTTTGTAAATTAAGAAGAAAGATAAAGTTCAGCAGCATAATCCTATCTCTAAGTCAAGTCTGGATAATATTGAGGGACTTCCAAATAGCACCATTTAACTCTGTCTTTTCCAAGATTGCAAGAATCTGCACTGGAGGGATGGCCTCTCCCCGGCCCACAGAAGCACAGCAGGTAGCAACACCCTTTACCTCATGAACTGTGGAAAGTGAAGGGAGAAAAATGGGAATAAAGAAAGTGCAGTAGGAAGATGGCAAGAAAATATCTCACTGCTAAATACTTTGTGTGTGTGTGTGTGTGTGTGTGTGTGTGTGTGTGTGTGTGTGTGTTGGAGTCTCACTCTGTCACCCAGACTGGAGTGCAGTGGCCGCTCCCGGCCATGGCAGCCTCGACTGCTGGGCTCCAGCGATCCTTCCGCCTCAGCCTTCCAAGTAGCTGGAACTACAGGCGCGCACTACCACACCCGGCTAATTTTTTGGTTTATTGTAGAGATGAGGTCTCACCAAGTTGCCCACGCAGGTCTTGAACCCGCGAGCTCAGGCAATCTACTCACCTTGGCCTCCCAAAGTGCTGGGATTACAGGCTGAGCCACCGAGCCCAGCCTGTTAAACACTTTTTAAAAAAAGAATTGTAATGTCAAGATCTCCCCAAGAAATTTCCTCAACTCCACTGGGACCCTGTTGATCCTCACCTCCTCATTGCCTCACCTCAGAGTCTGTTGATCCTCACCTCCTCATTGCCCCTTAGCCCCATGGTACCCTACTTCCCTACTTAGCCGACTTCACTTGTGGGCCTTGCATCCACCATCAACCTCTTTGCAGCTCTCTTCTTCCAGAGGACAGTATGTGCCTGGCAAAACTCTGGCTCTATTTAAAACCAAATCTCTGCCAACTTCCTGCTTAAAGGTGTGGGGGAGAAACACAACAATGCTGACTAGACTAGCTTTAAGTTCATTGTCATGGCTGCCCCAAGGCCCTCCATGCTGTCTGGCTGTTCCATCACATTGCCCACTCCTCTAGAAAGCTAGTCACACCTGCTCCCCTTTTTACTCTCAGTGGATCACCTTGCTTTCTGTTTTCTTAATCTGAACAATCAGAGGAAACTTCCTTGTGCTCCCATGACCCCAATTCCCACAGAACTCCTGTCAGTGGAAAGCCGGCACTCAGTGTCATCTACCCGCTCTTACTCTAGTTGTCATTTACCTCAAAGGCAACATATTTACTGGAGGTTAAAACAGCCAGCAAGGCCAGGTGCAGTGGCTCATGCCGGCAATTCCAGAACTTTGGGAGGCCAAGGTGGAGGGTTGCTTGAGTCCAGGAATTCAAGACCAGCCTAGGTAACAAAAACTTTAAAAAAATTAGCTGGATGTGGTGGTGTGAACCTGTAGTCCCAGCTACTCAGGCAGCTGAGGCAGAAGGGTCACCTGAGGATAGGAGGTTGAGACTACAGTGAGAGGCATCATGCCACTGCACTCTAGCCAGGGCAACAGAGTGAGACTCTGACTCAAACAAAAACAAAAAACAACCAGCAAGCATTAGGATAGCACTGTCCCAGGCATGCTCCCTGGCAGTAGTGTCTCTCTGCCTCGTGCTGCTGTCTCTTTTGTTTGAAATGTCAATAAGAAATTCAAGTTTATCCAAACTAGGGACCCAAGTGTAAGCCCCTGTCCACACTAGGGCTGAACTACAGTTCACATGCCTCACGGGGACAGCCCTGGGAGGATGCTAGGTGTACAGATTGCTTTTGCTTCTCATGGCTGTTAACCCTTGCAATTGCCACCCAGAGTCCCGCCCAAAGTTTGCAGGTGCTTTTCCCAGGGGTACGGTGGGACCACACAGACAAGCACCTGAATAGGGCTGTCCACTGAGTGCTGCCCTGATGCCTGCTGAAGGCAGAAGACAGACAGGAAACTTCGGAAAACAGTATTGGGTACATTAATAATAGCTAATATCTATCGAGTACCTGTTATGTGCCGCAAGCCTTACATGTATTAGCTCACTTAATTTTCACAGCTGCATTCCAAGGTGAGTTTCATTATCTTCACTTTATAGGTAAGAAAACTGCAGTTCATGTTAGGTAATGTGCTGAAGCCTCGCCACTAATAAAGGGTGGAGCCTGCATCCAGACCTAAGTCTGAGCTCAAACCCTGTATTATCGTTTCATGACCCTACTGCCTGTCCAAATGAGAGTTTGGAGTTCACTGGTGATCCTGAGCATGGGTCTCCACCTTTCCCAGAATGCTGTGTGCTAGCTAAATCTTTTATTTTCAGGGCCAGGCTCAGTGGTTCAGCCTGTAATCCCGGCACTTTGGGAGGCCAAGGCGAGTGGATTGCCTGAGCCCGCGGGTTTGAGACCAGCCCAGGCAACTTGGCGAGACCTTGTCTTTACAATAAATTTTTGAAAATTAGCTGGGCATGGTAGCATGCACCTGTAGTTCTGGCTACTTGGAAGACTGAGGTGGAAGGATCGCTGGAGCCCAGCAGGTTGATGCTGGGGTGATTGTAAGAGTGCCACTGCACTCCAGTTTGGGCGAAGGAGTGAAACTCCAACTCAAAAAAAATCTTTTATTTTCTTTCTTTCAATTGGCACAATGTTTATTAACCTATAAAATTATATAAAACAGGGGCACGAAGATGACCTAATAAACTTTGTATTTATTTTCACTTTCACTTGCATATCTAATAGGCATCTCCAAATTATCATATCAAAACTAAATTCCCAAGAACCACTCCACCCTAACTATAGCTCATGAAGTCTTCCCTATCTTATTAAATGACCATTCCATTTTTCTTCTTTGTTTAAGTTTTATTTTTAATAAAAAGAAGAGTAAAATAAGGAGTAAATAAAATAAGGAGTAAAACTGATATGAATTTCAAATACTTTTCCTTGCCAATGATGTAAACAATTAGAGATGAAACAAAAACAAAATCTTAGGTAATTAATAGACTAGATAGTCAGGTTTAAAGTCACAAAGGGCTGACTGACAGTCCACTATGATAATAGAAAGTATATACCAAGGCTGGTTAGAGGGGAGGTGAAAGTGCTAGTAATATATTACACAGAAAGAGAAAAAGAGGTGTACAGAGAAAGTTGTGAGTTCCCTGAGTCCTCCTCAAATGTTCTATCACTAAAGAAAAGCAGGCAACTCCACTTTTCTAGTTGTCCTGGCAAAAATAACTTAATGTTATCTTTAATTCTCTTCCTGTCATAGAAAATCCTGCAGGCTCTACCTTTAAAGTAGATTAGAATCTGTTTCCTAGTGCTGCTGCTACCCTCATTCAAGCTTCATTTTCTGTTGGCTTGGAGGACTGCAATAACTTGTTTCTTCCCTTTGTCTGTGTCCTCCCACTGCCTTCACCCAATATTGTGATCCAGAATAAGCGTTTAAGACCAAAGTCAGGTTATATGACTATTCTGTTCAATATCACTGAGTAGCTTCTCATATCACTCAAAATGAAATCCAAAGTCTTTACAATGGCTTATAAGGCTATATATCATCTGACCTCACCCTCTCAGTCTGAATTATTTCCTACTTCTTTCCACTGATCTCATTTACTCTATCCATACTGATCTTGTTTTCCTAAACATATTATGACTACTTCCGCCTCAAGACTTTGTCTTTGCTGTTCACTTTACTAGGAGATCCCTTCTAGATACCCACATGGCTTGCTTCCTTACTTCCCTCAGATCTCTGTGAAGCCATCCCTTTAATAACTGTGGTAGCTAAGTGTCAAAAAATGGCCCCTAACAAGCCATATCTTCTAGTGTTCACAGGCTTGTTCAGTCTTATTTCCTTGAATCCGTGGGTCCTATAGAGTATGGGTAGAGGTGACACTTGAATCCGGTGGGTCCTATAGAGTATGGGTAGAGTGACACTTGAAACCGGTGTCCTATAGAGATGGGTAGAGGTGACACTTTCACAGTTTTCCAAAGGGTAGGGCACA
>JAPVLO010003271.1:0-23668 GCA_027257055.1 Cephalopachus bancanus
TGACTTTCTGCCTTGATGATCTATCTATTGCTTTCAGTGGAGTGTTAAAATCTCCCACTATTACTGTATTGCTGTCTATCTCTTTTTTTTGTCTAATAGTATTTATTTTATAAAGCTAGGGATTCTGATGTTAGGCACATATATATTTAAAATTGTTATGTCTTCTTGCTGTATTGATCCCTTTATCGTTATATAATAAGCATCTTTGTCTTTTTTTCCTCATTAATTTAAAGCCTGTTTGATATGATATCCTGTGGAATATTTTTCTCCTTCCCTTTACCTTGAGTTTGTAGGAGTCTTTTGAGTTAAGTGGGTCTCTTGACAGCAGCAGATATTTGGATTGTATAGTTTAAAAAAAAAATTCATTCTGCCAGTCTATATCTTTTTAGTGGGGCATCAAAACCATTTATGTTCAGAGTTAATAATGCTATATAAGGTACTATTCTACTCATCATACTGATTTTTATCTGGTTGCTTTATTTATTTATTCTATTGTGTTAGTGTTCCACAAAGCCTGTGAACTTTATGATTTCCAGAATTTTTCTACTGGTGTATTTCAACCTTTTGCTTCAATATTTAGAACTCCTTTGAGTATTTCTTGCAGAGCCAGTCTAGTGGTGATAAATTCCCTCAACATTTGCTTGTCTGCAAAGGAGTTCATTTCTCCTTCATTTATGAAACTTAGTTTTATAGGATACAAAATCCTTGGCTGGCAATTGTTCTCTTTGAGGAGGTAGAAGAAGGAGCACCAATCTCTTCTGGCTAGTAGAGTTTCTTCTGAGAAGTCTGCTGTTAGTCTGATAGGTTTACTTTTGTAAGTTACTTGATGCTTTTGTCTCACTGCTCTTAAAATTCTTTTCTTCACATTAACTTTGCATAGCTGGATGATTATATCTTGGGGATGACTTTTTTACAATGACTCTTCTCAGTATTTTGGGGGCTTCTTGTATCCGGATGTTTAGATCTCTAGCAAGGCCAGGGAAGTTTTCCTCCATTATTCCCTCAAATAGGTTTGCCAAACCTGTTGTTTTCACTTCTTCCTCAGAAATAACTATAAATCTTAGATTTGAAGATTTTATAGAATCCCACACTTTTTGGAGTTTTTGTTCCATTCTTGTGGAGGTCCAGCTTCTGTAGAGCGGGGCCCTGAGGTGAGGGGAGGGAATGAGAAAAGAAAGACAAAGAATAGTGGAATTGGGAGGTCTCCTGCCTCAATAGGTGAGAGCAAGTTTATTTTTACAGTATTTTTTTATATAGGGCAAAACTACATAAACAAGAAGTATTTTAATGTTAGCATCAGCTGGGGAAAAGTTAACATTTAGGACTTTTTTGGGCAAGCTTATTATAACACTGACATCTTTGTTTTTTGTGAATCAAAGCAAAACCATTAACATCTGTGTTTTTTTGAAGTTTTGAGTAAAGTTGTTATAAAGCAGGCTACATACAGCCTATGCAGACTAGAGGTCACACCACCTGAATTTTACTAAATCAACATTCCCAGGGGCAAACATGGAGAGAAGAAAACACTGGCCAAGCTCCTGTTGGAACCAGGCCAGAAACACAAGGACCTTGTCAACTTATGTCCTTATTTCCTTCACATTCTCTTGATTCTCCTTTCTTTATCATTGTCTAATTGGGTTAATTCAAAAGCCTTGTCTTCAAGTTCTGAGATCATTTCTTCTGCTTCTTCAAATCTACTGTTAAAACTTTCTCCTGCATTTTGTACTTTCCTAAATCCTTCTTTCATTTACAGAATTTCTTTTATTTTTAAAGATGTGGGGTGCAATTCAAGATTAGGTATACAAATGGTCATTATACAGGTAAAGTTTGGGCTTCACTTTGGTCCCCACTTCACCAAGTTTGAGATCAGGTATTCTTACTGATGAAGTGGGCCTCCCTCAGCAGTTTCCCACTATTGCCAATTACTTTCTCATTTCCAGAATTTCACCTTGTTATTTTTTTTAAAGGTATCTATCTCTTTGGAGAATTTTTCATCCATATCCTGAATAGTTTAAACAATTTCTTTATGTTGGTTTTTAATTTTATCCTGAAGTTTATGGAACAATTTTATCATCAACCTTTTGAATTATATGTCTGTAATTTCAAAAATTTCATTTTGGTTAGAGTTTGTTGCTGAATAGTTGGTGTGGTCTTTTAGGGGGGTTGGAGAACTATTTTTTCATATTGTCAGAATTATTTCTTTGGTTCCTTCTCATTTGGGTAGACTATTTTTTCCTATTTGAGGTTGGTAGGGGGTTGATGTAAGCACTGTAGGGTTCTTTTGGCTATATATAGCCTTGGTGTGGTGGGTTTCTCAGTTGCCAGATGTGGAAGACCTGTGCAGTGTACTTGCATTGGTTTATAGCATCCTAAGTGGCCAGGGTGACTTGGAAAATGTTGTTAACTGGTATATGTGATCAGGCTTTTCCAAAGCTGAAGCATTGTATCCAATGTGGTGGGCTGTATTGTTGATTTCTGGCCAGGTGATGGAACTTTTTGGAGAAAGCCAGCTGCAATGGAGGCTGTAGCTTTTCTCCTTGAAGAGTGTTGACTGAGGGCGAAGCTCTGGGGATTTCCCAGCCTAGACTGAGGGCAAAGCTCTGGAGATTTCCCAAGTTTTCTTTCTGTTTTGAGCCTTTGGGGGTAGTGCAGGGGAAAGGGGCTTAAGCAACCTACAAGTGTGCATTCTTAGCTACCCCAGTGGGGATTATGAGGATGTCCCAATTCACAGGGATAACACTGTTGTTCAGAGGAGACACAGAAGAGTTCACAAAGGGACTGAGAAGTTGCTATGGCAATGCATCCCACCCAGCTCCTGCCTTGGCCTCAAGCAATCTGTGATCAGCATGTCAAGGTTCAGCTAGCCTCAGGGCCTCAGATGTTCTCAGGCAACCCACCTAGCCAGGAACTGTCTTCAGTTACAGAGTTTGCCTTCAGATCCATTCTCTCCCAAGCTGTCTGGAAAAGAGCCACTACACCCTGCATGGTTGAGTTCCTGGGAATGGTGGCAGGCACTTCTTGAGGTTTTTTCCTGTACCACTTCATGGTAGAGCATGGCTGTGGATCAGGCAGTTTTCTGTGAGAATCTGGGACCCCACAGGGCTCAGGGGGGAGCCTGTGGGTTTGTGGCAGGAGCACAGAACTCCTGAATTTCCCTCATTCACTTTCCCCACTGTATCTGGAGTCTGTGGTGTACTGTGGTGGTTCAAAAAAGAATCTGACCGGTTCCAACCTAGGTCAGTGAATTTTCTTCTACAGTTTTGCTCTTAGTGGTTATTATCACTCCTTTGGAAACTTATGGGGCATGATGCTGAATCCATTGTTCTCTGGGTGCTGAGGAAACTGTCTTTATCTTGGTTTACTCTGTAGGAGAAACTCACTTTAATCCTCTCTCTCAAAAACCTTAGCAGAATTCCTGAATTCACACAACCTATCAAGATTGAACCAAGAAGAAATAGAAAACCTGGACATATCAGTTATGGACGGTGAGAATGAATCTGTAATAAAATGCCTTCCATCAAAGAAAAGCCCAGGATCTGAAGGCTTTGCTGTGGCATTCTACTGAATATTTAAGGGAGAACTAATATATTCTTCTCAAACTCTTTTAGAAAGCTATAGAAGGGAGAATTTTCTCCCAAAATCTCTCTACAAAGCCAGCATTACCCTGATACCAACACCATAAAAGGCACAACAACAACCACAAAAAACTACAGTCAATATCTCTGGTGAACGTAGATTAAAAATTTTCAATAAAATACTAGCAAACAAAATCCAGCAACACAATGAAAAGACCATTCCCTATGATTAAGTGGGATCCATGCCAGTGATGCAAGAATACATCACCATATGTAAATAAATAAATGTGATACATCATGTCAACAGAAAGAAGAACAAATACCACATGATCATCTCAATAGATGGAGAAAATTCACTTGATAAAATTCAGCATCTCTTCATGATAAAAACTCTCCACAAGTTAGGAATGTACCTTAACACAGTAAAGACCATATATGACAAACACACAGTCAATAGCACACTAAATGGATAAAAGTTGAGAGCTTTTTCTCTAAGATCTGCAACAAGACAAGAATTCCCACTTTCATCATTTTTATTTTAGTACTGGAATCCTAGTCAGAGCACTTAGGCAAGAGAAAAATATAAGGCATCCAAATTGCAAAGAAAAAAGTTAATTTTTTTTCTGCTTCCAGATGTCATACTACTATATTTAGAAAACCTTAAAAACTTCACCAAAAACTCTTAAAATTAATCAAAATATTTACTAATGTTGCAGAATTCACAATCAACATACAAAAATCAATAGCATTTTTATGCCTCAACAACTATCTAGTGGAAAAGAAAACAAGAAAGCAATTCTGGCCAGATGTGGTGGCTCAAGCCTATAATCCCAGTGCTTTGGAAGGCTTGGTGAGACTAGTCCTTGAGCTCAGGATTTGGAGATCAACTTGGGAAACACAGCAAGAACTTGACTCTAAAAAAAAAAATTGGTCCCCGTCCACCCCATCTCAAGCCGCCGTTGCCCAGGGAGGCTCTAGACCCCCATCCCTCAGAGATACCAGCTCCATTCCTGGCTGAAGTGCCCTGTGGGGGGCCCAAAACCACTACCACTGCCAGCCACCCACCCTATCCACAGACCAGATGAGTGGGGAGAAAGGACGAGTGGAGAGAAAGGATTGGCAAAAGAAGAGCTGCCCGCCACAGCCATTTTCCAGGCAGAGATTTGCATTTCCCTACCCATCTACAAGCAGCCTCCAACTTGGTTTCTAAGATAACCTCACCAAACAGGAGACAGAAGGCCCTCCCCTATGCTGAATTGGACATGGGCAACTCTGTCCTGTGGCAGACCTCTCAGGCAGCAAGCCAAGGGAACCAACCCAACCTATGAGTAAGTCTATCTGCCTGGAAAGGGGAAAGGCTAGAGATCAGAGCTGAAGAGACTTTAGACACTCAGGAAAGACTCCAGAGCTAGTCTGGTTTCTTACTTGACTTTTTATTTTATTGTTTTGACTGTTTTTTTTTTTTTGCTCACTTTTGTTTGTTTTTGAGTTAAACTACTTGTTTGTGTTGGGGAAAAACACATCAAAAGGCATGAATTTATTGGACTGTCTTTGTGTGATTACCAGTATGCTTTAGGGAATCTTGTTTATTTGTTTATTTACTCTTTTCTGGCCTTGTGTCTCTTTTCATTCATTAGTTGGTGTGTATGTCTGTTTTCCCTCTTACTCTTCTCTCTCTCCAACTTCCTCTTGACCCCCCCATTCTTCATTATTTTCCTTTTTCTTACCTCCTTTGGTTCCAGGGAGCAAACCTAAACCCCACTGCATGGACAGATTGTAAGGCAGTAGAAGTGGGTTTCAGTGTGCCCATACACCTGTTGGTGGATACTGGGATCTGCAGATAGATTCTGAATCACAGCTTCCCCCTCAATTAAATCTCAAAACTGAAAAAGTACAGCCCCAACCTACAGTTCAGCCTCAAAAGTGAACAAAGCCAGAGGACGCTCATAAGGAAGAACAGGAGATGAAATAAAAAAAGTAAAAGCAAACCCACATTTCCTGAAAAATAGAATTAAAGAAGGGGAGGGAAAGGGGGGGAGAAAAATCTACATAAATGAAGAAAAACCAAAAGAAGAATATGGGTCTCTCACAGATCCCTGGGAGGTCAGACACTGAGAAAACTGACTTTGGAATGCAAACAATGAAGAGCCCCCAGAATGACCGGTCTCAAACTACAAACCCAGATATCAAGACATTAATGGTGAGATTAAAAAGAATTGAGGGGAGACAAGAGGAAACTAGGAAGGAGTTGATAACTGAGATAACAGTAGTAAAGAATACTGTGAATGAAATAAATAAACTGATAAGCATGGAAAGCAGAATTAGCCAAGCAGAAGAAAGAATCTAAGAACTTGAAGACCAAAATATAGAACTAACCCAAACTGTCAAAAACATAGAAAAGAAACTTTAAAAGACAGAACAAAACCTTCAAGAGAAGAACGATTACTTCAAGAGATCAAACCTAAGAGTAATTGGACTTCCTGAAGCAGAAAGAGAGACAGAGTCCACTCTGGAACAAACATTCCATGAGATTATTCAAGAAAACTTTCCTCATCATTAGTGATGTGAAAATTAAACAAAGAGATTCAGAGAACCCCTACAAGGCAACAAATGAGAAGACCAACTCCCAGACACATAATAATTCACCTAAACAAAGTAGGTAAAAAAAAAAAATCCTAAAGGAAGCAAGAGAAAAAGGTCAGGTTACATACCATGGAAGATCAATTAGAATAGCAGCAGATTTATCTACAGAAACCCTTCAGACTAGGAGAGCTTGGAGCCCTAATGTCAGCATTCTAAAAGATAAACAATCTCAACCAAGAATAACCTACCTAGCCAAGCTAAGCTTCATCAGTGAGGGAGAATTAAAATCTTTCCAATATATCCAATCCCTAAGAACTTACGCTGCCACCAGACCACCTCTACAAGAAACACTTAAGAAAGTATTAAACACAGAAAAAAAGGGAAAAAAGAACAATGACATTCTTCACAAGAGCACAGGAAAAAGATTAAAAACATACACAAACCAAATCCCAAACCAAAAGAAAGACAACAAACAAACAAACAGGAACAACAACAACAACTCTATAATAACCTTATGATAGGGATCAACTCTCACATTTCAATAATTAGCCTGAATGTGAATAGGCTAAATGCACCACTGAAAACACATAGTTTGGCAAAATGGATAAAATATCACCAGGCAACAATATATTGTCTTCAAGAGACTCATCTCACTAGAAAGGACACTCACAGACTCAAAGTAAGAGAATGGGAAACAAATTTTCAGGCAAACAGAACACAAAAGAAAGAAGGAGTCAAGATCTTAATCTCAGATAAAATACCCTTTAAGCTATCAAAAATTTAAAAAGATACAGAAGGCCACTACATGATGATAAAAGGTTCAATCCATCAACAAGAAATATCTATCCTAAACATATATGCACCCAACATAGGGGTGCCAACTTTCATAAAGTAGTTTCTAAGTAAACTCAAAAAGATATTGACTCTAACACTATCATAGTTGGGGACTTTAATACCCCACTCACAACCCTGGACAGATTATAAGGACAAAAAATCAGCAAGGAGATCCAGAACCACAATGTGACTCTTGACTAAATGAACTTAATTGATACCTACAGAACATTCCATCCAATGACCACAGAATATACATTCTACTTATCACTGCATGGAACATACTCTAAGATCAACCACAAACTTGGTCATAAATCAAGCATAAACAAATTTTAAAAGATCAAAATTTTGCCCTGCACCTTCTCAGACCACAGTGGAATAAAAATAAACATCAACCAACAAGGTTCCCCCCAAGCCCACAAAGACATGGATACTAAATAGCATGATGCTAAACACTCCTGAGTCAATGATGAAATCAAAACAGAGATTAAAAGATACCTGGAAACAAATGAAAATGAAGAAACATCTTACCAAAATCTCTGGGATGCCGTGAAAGCTGAAGTAAGAGGGGGAAATTTATATCTCTACAAACAAACATGAAGAAAATGGAAGGATCACAAATTAACAGCCTAACCAGTCACCTAAGGAAGCTGGAAAAGCAAGACCACCATAACCCTAACTTCAGCAGAAGAATCCAGATCACCAAAATAAAAGCCCAAATCTGGAGCATAGAAGACAAAAAGATAATACAAAAAAAAACAACAAAACAAAAAGTTGGTTCTTTGAAAGGATAAACAAAATTGATGGTCCCCTAGCTAGACTCACCAAGGAAAAAAAAGAAAAAGTCTAAATAAACACAATAAGAAACACAAAAGATGAAGTCACATCTGACCCCGAAGAAATACAAAAGATAATTAGAGACTACTATGTACACTTTGTATGGAAACAAACTTGAAAACCTTAAGGAAATGGAGGACTTTCTGACATCACACAACCCGCCTAGGTTGAAACAAGAAGAAATTTAGATCCTAAATAGACCAAATAACAATCAAGGAAATTGACTATGTAGCAAGAAAACTACCTACAAAAAAAAGCCCTGGTCCAGATGGATTTCCAGCAGAATTCTATAAGACAATTCAGGAAGAACTGATACCAATCCTACTGAAAGTATTCCAGGCAATTGAGAAAAATGGAACTCTCCCCAAATCATTTTATAAAGCTAACATCACATTGATACCCAAGCCAGGTAAAGACCCAACAAAGAAAGAGAACTACAAGCCAATATCTTTGATGAACATAGATGCTAAAATTATCAACAAGATCCTAGCAAACCGGATTCAACAACACATCTCAAAAATCATCCATCATGACCAAGTAGGATTCATCCCTGGGACATAAGGCTGGTTCAACATTCACAAGACCATAAATATAATTAAATACGTCAACAGATGTCAAAGCAAAACCACATGATTATATCATTAGATGCAGAAAAATCTTTTGATAAAATCCAGCACCCCTTCTTGATAAAAACCCTCGAACATCTAGGCATACATGGAACATACCTCAAAATAGCAAAAGAGAAACCCACAGCCAGCATACACCTAAACAGACAAAAATTGGAACCATTATCCCTGAAAACGAGAACAAGACAAGGATACCCACTTTCACCACTCCTGTTCAATATAGTATTGGAAGTCCTGGCTAGAGCAATCAGAAAAGAGAAGGCAATCAGGGGTATCCAAATAGGAAAAGAGGAAGTCAAGCTATATCTCTTTGTAGATGACATGATTTTGTACCTTGAAAACCCAAGAGACTCTGTCAAAGCCTCCTTGTACTGATAAAGGACTTTGGCAAAGTCTCAGGATATAAAATAAATGTGCAAAAGACAATTGCATTTCTTTTTTTTTTTTTTTGAGTTGGAGTCTCACTCTGTCGCCCAGACTGGAGTGCAGTGGCTGCTCCTGGCCACCGCAGCCTTGACCTGCTGGGCTCCGGCGATTCTTCCGCCTCAGCCTTCTGAGTAGCCGGAATTACAGGTGCACGCTACCAAGCCCGGCTAATTTTTTGATTTTATTGTAGAGATGAGGTCTCGCTTGCCCAGGTGGGTCTCGAACCCGTAGGCTCAGGCAATCCACTCACCTCAGCCTCCCAAAGGCGTGGGATTACAGGCTGAGCCACCAAGCCTGACGGACAATTGCATTTCTTTACACCAAAATAAACAAACAAACCCAAATAAAAAGCACAATCCAATTCACAATAGCCACAAAAAAATGAAGTACCTTAGCATCTTCTTAACCAGAGACATGAAAGACCTTTACAATGAAAATTACAAAACAGTGCTCAAAGAAATGAAAGATGATACAAACAAGTGGAAAAATATCCCATGTTTGCGGACTGGAAGAATCAACACTGTGAAGATGTCCATCTTACCTAAGGCAATCTGCAGATTTAATGCGATACCATCAAATTACTAGCAACATTTTTCTCAGATCTAGAAAAAAATATATGGGAATTCATATGAAAACACAAATGACAAAGAATAGCCAGAACAATTCTCAGCAAAAAAAAAAAAAAAAAAGCAGAAGGTAAAATAAAAAATATGTTTTAAAAAAATTAGCTGCACATGATGGTGCATGTCTGTGGTTCCAGCTCCTTGGCAGACTGAGGTGGAAGGATTTGAACCATGATTGTGTCACTACGCACCAGTCTGGGTAACAGAGTGACCCCAACTCAAAAAAAAAAAAGTCCCATTTACAACAGCTTCCAAAACCAAAATCCTAGGAACAAATTTACCCAAGAAGGTGAAACGTCTCTACAAAGACAAATATAAAACACTGATGAAAGAAATTGAAGAGGACACACACACACACACACACACACACACACACACACACACACACACAAAGAAAAGACATCCCATGTTCATAGACTGAAAGAATTGACATTCTGAAAATGACAACTATACCAAAAGCAATCTACATAGTCAATGCATGCCCTACCAAAATACCACTGATATTCTTCACATAAATAGAAAAAAAAAATCCCCAAATTTGTATGGAACCACAAAAGACTCCAAATAGTGAAAGCAATTCTTAGAAAAAGAACACAACTGGTGACATCACACAGTCAGACTTTAGAATATATGGCAAAGCAAAACTATAGTAATCAAAACAACATTGCTGTGCAGAAGCTGTCTTGTTTAATATAATCTACTCAATATACATATTTGATATGTATACAAATATGCATTGTGCAGGTACTCTTGTTGATGAGGTGTGCCCTCCCCTCCCGAGACAGATATTCAAAAATAAATAATCAAAAATAAATAATCAAAAATAAATAATCAAAAATAAACTCAAAGTGGGTACTGGCATAAAAATTGACACATGCACCAATGGAATGGTTTAGGGAACCCAGAAAAAAATCCATTTATTTACAGTCAACTGATTTTCAACAAGGGTACCAAGAACATGTATTGGGGGAAGAACACTTTTTCAACAAATGGTAATGGGGAAACTGTATACCTATAAACAGAAATATGAAACTAAGGCCAGGCTCGGTGGCTCAGCCTGTAATCCCGCTCTTTGAGAGGCTGAGGTGAGTGAATTGCCTGAGCCCGCGGGTTCGAGACCCACCTGGGCAACTTGGCAAGACCTCATCTCTACAATAAAAAAAAAATCAGCCGGGCGTGGTAGCGCGTGCCCATAATTCCGGCTACTCAGAAGGCTGAGGCCGAAGGATCACCGGAGCCCAGCGAGTCGAGGCTGCGGTGGCCGGGAGCAGCCACTGCACTTCAGTCTGGGTGACAGAGTGAGACTCCAACTCAAAAAAAAAAAAAAAAAGAAATATGAAACTAGACCCCTATATCTCATTACATAAAAAAATAAACTCAAAGTGGGTTAAGTATTACATGTAAGACCCCAAACTATGAAACTAGTAGAAGAAAACATGGGTACATGCTTAAGGATATGGGTCGGGCAAAGAGTTTATGGAGAAGACCTTAAAAGCACAGGCAACAAAAGCAAAATAGGATTATATTAAACAAGACAGCTTCTGCACAGCAATGTAAACATCAGTAGAGTGAAGGGACAACTTTCAGAATGACAGAAAATATTTGCAAATTATTTATCTGATAAAAATATCCAGAAAATGCAAGAAACTTACACAACTCGACAGCAAAAAATTCTAAATAATCTGACTTTAAAATGGACAAATAATCAAAGTAAATATCTCTAAAAAGACATATAGTCAGCATGTATTTGAAAATATGCTCAACATTATTAATAATCAGGGAAATGTGGATCAACACCACAATAAGATATCATCTCATCCCAGTTTGGATGACTATTACCCAAAAGACAAAAAATAAAAAAACGCTGGCTAGGATGTGAAGGGGAACTCTTATACATTGTTGGTAGCAATGTAAATTAGTATAGCCATTTTGGAAAAGAGTATGGAGGTCCCCCCAAGACTAAAAATAGGACTGTCATACAATCCGGTGATCCTACTACTGAATATACGTCCAAAGGAAAAAAAAATCAGTACATTGAAAACATATCTGCACTCCCATGCTTATTTCAACATTATTCACAATGGACGATTTATTGAATCAACTTAAGTGAACACTCGGAATGCTACACACACACACACACACACACACACACACACTCACAGAGAGAGAGAGAGAGAGAGAGAGATACTATTTAGCTATAAAGGAAGGAAATTCTGTCATTCACTGCAAGATAGATGAACTTGAAAGACATTTCGCTGAGTGAAATAAGCAAGGCACAAAAAGGGAAATACCACATGTTTTCATTCATGTGTAGAAGCCTACAAAAGTTGATCTCATGAAAGTAGAGAGTAGAACAGTGGTTACTGGAGGCAGGAAATGGTAGAAGAAGGGAGAAATAGGCACAGATTGGTTAATGGATACAAAAATACAACGAGATAAGAGACATAAGTTCTCTTGCTGTGTAGCACTATAGGGTGACTATAGTTAACAATTTATTGCATATTTTGAAATAACTACAAGAGTGGATTTTGAATGTTCCCAACACAAATAAATGATCAATGTTTGAGGTGATGGACATGCTAATTACACATTTGATCATTATACATTATATACTTGTATCAAAATATCACACCATACCCCATAAATATGTACACCTATTATGTGTCAATTAAAAATAATAATAAAAGCAAAAATTTTACTCAGAATTTTAATCTTCTTTTAACAGAAAATATATTTAACTGATCTTTATACTACTGGGTATAATTTTCTCACTTACAGAATAACTTTCTGTTAGCAAAAGATATTCATTGGAGAAAAATTTTTAAATAAACTTATTCAAAATGAAGAAAATTAAAATTGCCCATTATTCTTCACCAACTAATATTATGGTTTATTGTTGATGGTCTATCTTTGCAGATGTATACACTGATGGTTCAAAATATTTCTGTGGATCATGGAGTTTTCCCACATATTGTCAATGTGACTTTGGTCAAATTGATTAACCTCCATATCCTTCAGTTTGTTTTTTTTTTTTTATAAAATGAAGATAATAAGAGCTGTCGCCCCAGGCTTTTGTCAATTGAATATATTAAAGTACTGTATATAAGCACTTAACAAAATGCCTGGTAGAACAAGTGAACAGTAAATGATTTGTATATATTTTCTTTTTAAAAAGAAGAAACTACTACTTTACACATCTTAATTGCAAGTTACCTTGATTTCAGAAACATTAAAGGGTAAAAATATGTAGCTAGATTGGGGAAATATGATAATTTCTTCTAGAATAATACCATCCCTAACCCCTGACAATCACTATCTGCTTTCCACCTACGTATTTTTGTGATTTAAGTGATGCTATGTAAATGGTATCATACAGTATAAACTTTAGAGATTGGCTTTTTTTTTTTACTCAAAATAATAATCTTGAATAACCATGGCTTGTTGTTGCATGTTATTACCAGTTTATTTCTTTTTATTGCTGAAAGTATTCCATAATATGAATGTATCACAGTTTGTTTAATGATTCACCCTTTGTTTACATGTTTTGACTGTTTCAAACAAAGCAGCTAAGAACATTGGCACAGGTTTTTATGGAGACATAAGTTTTCATTTATTTGGAATAAATGCCCATAAGTCCAATTATTGGATTTTGTGGTAGTTACATGTTTAGGTTTTTAAGAAACTGCCAAGTGATTATTCAGAGTGGCTTTGTACCATTTTACATCCCACCAGCATGTATGAATGATATGGTTTTTTTGAAATCCCCCCAGCATTTGGTATTGTTTCTAGTTTCTTATAAGTGCAGGTATTATAGTTTTACCTTGTATTTCCTAATTGCTAATGATGCTAAATATTTCTTCATGTGGTTATTAACTCTATGTCTATATTATCTATATCTAGAGAGAGAGAGAGAGACTGCTTTCTTCTTCAGTGAAATATCTCCTCTTCGTATCTTTTGCCCATTTTCTTATTGGATGTTGTTGCTGCTTTACTGCAGAATTTTGACAGTTCTTTATATGTTCTAGATACCAGTCCTTTGTCAGATCTGTGGTTAACTAAATCTTTTGAAGAGAAAATGTTTTCAGTTTTGATGAAGGCCAATTTATCAAATTTTTTTAAATGACTCATGCTGTTGGCATAAAGTCTGTGAACTTTTCTTAGTTCAAGATTTGATTTTGCCTATTGAAATCCAGCTTCTCCAATGCCATTTGTTGAAAAGGCTACCTTTCCTCTAAAATCAAAACCAGATAAAGATAGTACCAAGAAAGATAGCTACAGACCAATATCCTTGAAGAATATTGGTCCTCACAAAATGAGGCAAAAAGTGCTCCCTCCTATTTGATTTTCTGGAGAACATGGTGCAGGTCTGGAGTTGATTCTCCTTTAAAATTTTTGTAGACATTTCTCTGAAACCATCTTGACATGAAGATATCCTTTTTGAGTTTTTTTAAATTATGAATTCCAGTTTCTTAATTGTTATAGTGTCATTCAAATTACCTGTTTTATATTGGGTGGTTTGTAGTGGTTTGTGTTTTTTGAGGAGTTAATACATTTCATCTTAAGTTGTTATATTTAAGTATGTAGAATTGTTGGTATATTCTTTTATTATTCTTTTGATGTCTGAAAGATCTGTAATCATAGCCCCCATTTTATTACTGGTATTGGTAATAAATTCGTATCTTCTTTTTTCTTTGTCAGTATTTCTGTATGGTTTTCAGTTTTATTGATCTTAAAGAACCAGTTTTTAGTTTCACTAATTTCTCTATTATTTTTCTGTTTGCAATTTCATTGACTTCTGCACTTATCTTTTTTTTTTATTGTGAAGTTGTGGGGTACAGTTAAGGGTTAGGTATACAATTGCGTTTCATTCAGGCACCCTGTTGATATGGGGTGTTTCCCTGTACCCAGACAGATATTTGCTACTGTTAATCCCACCTCCCTCCCCCCACCATAGTTTCCCAGTGTGGTCAGTCATTTTCGTATAGTATTGCATTGGATGTTTAAGGTCCATTATATGAGTGAGAACATGTGATACTCGGATCTTTGTTTCTGTGAGAGGTCACTCAGTATTATAGACTCTAGTTCTATCCAGGTTGCTGTGAAATTCATGATTTTGTTCTTTTTTATAGCTGCATAGTATTCCATCGTGTATATGTACCACATTTTTTTAATCCAGTCCTCTTTTGACAGGCAGCATGGCTGTTTCCAGGTTCTTGCTATTGTGAACAATGCTGCGATAAACATGCGTGTCTGCACTTATCTTTATCATTTCCTGCCTCTGCTTGCTTTAGGCTTGTTTTACACTTTTTTTTTCTAGTTTTTTTTTTTTTTTGAGGTGGAAGTTTGGATTGTTAATTCAAGACATTTATTTTTTCTAATAGATTTACTTAGTGGTACAAATTTCCCTCTCAGCACTGATTTAGATGTTTCTCATACATTTTGATATGTTCTACAGTAAGTTCTCAACATACAAATGAGTTTGGTTCTGAGAGTGCATTCATAAGTCCATTTGTTATAAGTTCAATAAAATTAACCTCGGTACCCAACTCACACAATTAACTATATGGTACTGTATGCATTCAACAGGCTATGCTGACACCTCATGGAGAGAAATAATACATTTAAAAATTGCGTATGTTCATTATTATAGTTCATAACTTGAAAGTTCATATGTAGGGGACTTACTGTATTTTCATATTCTTCCATTTAATGTAATTTTTCACCTTTCTTGAGACTTCCTTTTTGACTCATGGATTATTTAGAAATATGTGGTTAAGTGTCCAAGTATCTAAACAACTTATCTTTCTGTTATTGATTTCTAACTTGATTTCACTGGGCCAGAGAACATTCTCTGTATGATTTAAACTCTTCTCAATTTGCTGAGGCTTGTTTTAAAGCCTGAAATACAGTCTATCTTGGTAGATTGTATCTTGGTAGATGTTCCATTGGCACTTGAAAATAATGTGTATTCTGCTGTTATTTGGTGACATGTTCTACAAATATCAATTAGATCCTTGATAGATTGGTGATGTCACTGAATTCTTCTATATGCTTTCTCATTTTCTTTGTAGTTGTTCTATTAATTGTTGAGAGAGGAGTGTGAGTATACAACTATAGTTGTGGATTTATATGTTCTTTCTTTTAGTTCTTTTTGAAAATTTTTATATTCAAGGAGTACATGTGCAGGTTTGCTACATACGTGTATTGTACTCTTGCTTGTATGAGTTTGGTAGAATTCAACTGTGAATCCATCTGGTTTAGGATTTTTTTAATTGGTAGGTCTTTTATTAGTGATTAATTTATTTTTCTCATTATTAGTCTATTCAAGGTTTCACTTTCTTCCTTTTCAATATTGGGAAGTTGTGTGTTTCCAGGAATTTATTCATTTCCTCTAGATTTTCTAGCTTACAGACATATGAATGCTTATCACGATCCCTGAGGATCTTTTGTGTTTCTTTGGGATCAGCTGTAACATACTGTTTTTCATTTCTGATTTACTTATTGGGATTTTTCTCTCTCTCTCTTTTGTCAGTCTGGCCAGCAGTCTATCAATCTTGTTTATCCTTTCAAAAAACTAGCTGTTCTATTTGATAATCCTTTGTATGCCTGTTTTGGTCTCCATTTCATTTACTTCTGATGTGATTTTGGTTATTTTTTTCCTACTGATAACTTTGTATTTAGTTTGTTCTTGTTTTTCTAGTTCCCTTGCAATATCCACTAGGTTGCTTATTTGAGATTATTTAATCTTCTTGATGTGGACATATAGTGTTATAAACTTTTCTCTTAGCATTGTTTCTGTGGCATCCCAGATATTTTGGTAAGTTGTGTCTTTATTTTCATTTGTTACAAAGAATATTTTAAATTTCTGTTGATTTCATAGTTTATTCAAAATCATTCAAGAGCAAGTTTCCATGTATTTTTGTGGTTTTGAGAATTTCTCTTGGTATTGCATTCTGCTTTCATTTTGTTGTAGTCAGAGAAGATACTTGACATAATTTTGAATTTTTAGAATTTATTAAGAATTGATTAGGCTGGGCTTTGTGGCTCAGCCTGTAATCCCAGCACTTTAGGAGACTGAGGTGAGTGGATTGCCTGAGTCCGTGGATTCAAAACCAGCCCAGACAACTTGACGAGACCTTGTCTCTACAATAAATCAAAAATTAGTCAGGCATGGTAGCGCATGCCTGTAGTTCTGGCTGCTTGGAAGACTGAGACAGAAGGATCACTGGAGCCCAGAAGATTGATGCTGGGATGGCCATGAGCATGCCACTGCACTCCAGCCTGGGAGACAGAGTGAGACTTCAACTCAAAAAGAAAAGAAAAGAAAAGAAAAGAAAAGAAAAGAAAAGAATTGATTTATTAGCAAGCATGTGGTCAGTCTTAGAGTATGTTTCATGTGCAAGTGAGAAGAATGTATATTCTGTAAATGTTGGGTGAAGTATTCTGTTAGGGTGATGTCTATTAGATCCAATCAGTCAAGTGCTTAATTTAAGTGCAAAATTTTTTTGTTAATTTTCTGCTTTGATCCATCAAAAACTGTTATTGGTGTGTTGAAATCCTCAGTATTATTGTGTGACTTTTTAAATCCTCTCTGAGTTTTAGGAGTAATTGTTTTCTAAATCTGGGTGCTCCAAATTTGGATGCATATATACTTAGGTTAGTTATAACTTCTTGTTGAATTAAGCTTTTAATCATTATAAAATGCCCTTCATTGTCTTTTTTTCTTCTTGTAGGTTTTAAAGTCTGTTTCATCTGATAGAGGAATAGTGACCCCTGCTTTTTATATTTTTCATTTGAATGGTAGATATTTATCCACCTCTTTACCTTGAGTCTATTGATGTCATTAGAAGTGAGGTGAGTCTCCTGAAGACAATGGAATTATAGATCTTTCAAAAACAATCCAATATGTCACTCTGTGTCATTAAGTGGGACATTTTAACTGTTAACATTTAAGATTAAAATTGATATGTAGGGGGTGGCATCCAAGATGGCAATGGAGTCAGTTGAGGAGTGTGAGTCTCTGTATAAATGAGTGTGTGTAGGAACACACTTGCATGCAAGTGTGTTGGCACTTCAGTGTGAGTGTCTGACTGAGTAGGGATGTGGGAACATCCTGCTGAGGTGGCTGTCCTGCATGGCTACTTGGATCCCGGCACAATCCATGACCCAGAGGCAGGTACCCTCTCTGCAACCCTACCCAGAAGAAAGCAGTGAAAAAACACCAGCTGCCAGCACCACTCACCACCAAGGCCTCCAGTGCCAGATTGGACATTGGCAGCAGGGACTGCAGAGAAAATACACTGGAGGAACTAGTAACCAAGTCCCAGTAGAGGACAAGATACAGAGATGTCTCCACCACCTTTGTCCTGGTATAGGATGAGTAGGAGGGATTTAAATACATTCCCATTGCATGGACATACTGCTAGGTGGTGGAAAGTGAGTTGCAGGAGGCCCACACCCAAGACAGCAAACACTGTGATCTGCAGGCAGCTTTTTAATCTCACCACCTTCAATATACCTTATTCAAACCTCAAAGTTGTAAAAGGACAGCACAGCTTCCCATCTCTAATCCAGCTTTGAAATCAAACAAATCCGGAGGCTTTACCAATGGAAGAATAGGGGGTTGAGCAAATAGAAGTGAAAACTGTTCCCTCTGTCACTGAGTGTTGGGAGCCAACATCTGTGGCTACGTGGCTGAGGCCTGTGAAGGCCCATCTGGAGGATCGCCTCTGACATAGGATATCAGTTATACCTATAATGTTGGCGTGTGATTGGTGACCAGCGTGCATACATGGCAGTAAAACTTATAAATAAAATCTCTATACGCCTGATGAAAGGTTATACAGCAGAATGACCTTGTCCTTTCTAAATCTTACTTCTTTCTAGATATTCTTTAACTTCTATTCCTGGTAGGCTGGTGAGTCAGCTCTTGTTCCCAAAGGCAGTTCTTCCTAGGATTAGGATTAGAAACTAAATTATCATAATAGTTTTATTGCCCCGCCTTTTAGCTGGGCAGGGCGTTTTTCTTCAGCTCTTGTTCCCAAAGGTAGTTCCTCCTAGGATTAAGATTAGAAACTAAATTATAATAGTTTTATTGCCCCGCCTTTTAGCCGGGCAGGGCGCTTTTCTTCAGGACGCTTTTCTAGTTTCGTTACATGCCGAAACTGCTTGCTTCAGCCCGTGGCCATTTCCATAGTAACCATGCAGTCCATTATCCAAGAGTGTGACAGACACTATTTGATTTTTAGAATAGACTTGTTCGGATAAAACAGTCATTTAAGACGATATAATTTCCATCGGAAAGATTTAAACAGTAATAAGCATTCGTAGAAAACTTTTAGGTTTTGTTTAAGCTTTTTAAGTTTCTTTTTCTCAGATTATGACTTTAGTTCCTGTTCCTGTAGGCCAATTTTAAGATCCTTTGATTAGTATACCGAAACTTTCCCAACGCTGTAGTTTTTGCTTCTAATATGACAATAGGAAATTTTACACGTAGCCATGTATTAATATACTAGGAAAAAAGATTTAAGTTTTGGGTTAAAGTCATAGTTTTATTAGAATAGAATGAGAATTATAGTGTTATGATTCTAAAATCATATGTCAATGATAATTATAAGATTTAATGATAAGGTATTAGCTTAATGAGATATAGCATAGTATTAAAGTCCAAACACTAGATCACGAAACTCATATAAGTCATGGTAAGGAATAAGTTTTGAATTAATTGTTACAGAATTACAGGCCACTATGTTGAATCGTAATAGGTTAATGGAATAAATAAAAATTAAGTCATTTAGGTAAACTAATAGATTATAGTATAGTGTTAAGTTGATAATATCAGTCGTTAAAAAAATATTGGGAGTCAGTGAACTTGGATTGAACCTAGAGTTAACTCTAAGAAAGTTTTTGTATTAATCAGGGTTTAGAACAAAGAGTATAATATGAATGATTTGTTGAACACTATGGAAGACACTTTTAAACGAACTGTATTTGTGCACCTGTGACCTTGATGTGAGATTTGTAAGGCACGCCTGCTTGAAGCTTGCAAGTCTTGTGATGATCTTGTGATGCATAGTTTGTAAATCGCAATATACATCATGAATTTGTACGCCCCCAGCAAGTGATTATCACACTGCTGGAGGGTATGAAAAATGGTATATAAGTTGGAAGGTGTCCGAATAAAATTTTGGGCTTCAGTCTTGGCCAGACTGTTCCCAGAAGAAATCGCCTCTGAGTGGTCTTTCTCTTGCCATCTGGATTCTCCGTTGTGGTCCTAACCCTTCCCTTTTTGGTCGGGGCTGGTCCCCCGACAACTGAGCAACAGAAGTACGAGAAAAGAAAAATTCATCAAAATGAAGAGAAAGAAATAAAAATACACAAGTTCCCCACTAAGTCCAAAAAGGATACTGATGAGAATACAGACTTCACAACCCAAGCCCCCAGTTTGACCAGCCCACACTAAAAATGCAGAGATAAAGGATTGTTTGAAAAAGATAAATAAGAACCATGAAAGACAGGATGAAAACATGAAATAATTAATTACAGATAAAAGAATACAGTCAATGAAGTATAATAAACTGACAAGCATGGAAAGCAGAATTAATCAAGCAAAAAAAAGAATCTCAGAGCTTGGAGCCCAAAAATATGAAACTAACCCAATCTGTTAAAAGCATAGAAAGGAAGCTTAAAAAGATGTAACAAAGCCTTCAAGAGAAGAGTGATTATATTAAGACACTGAATTTATGCCTGATCAGTATTTTGAAGCAAAAAAGGAGAATGAGAGTACCCTGAAAAAACATTCCACAAGATATCCAAGAAAACTTCCCACACTCCATCAGAGACATGGTCATCCAACACAAAAGATTCAGAAAACCCCCTGCAAGGCATCAAATGAGAAGGCCAACTCCTAGACACATAGTAATTTGCTTACACAAAATAGGTATAAAAAAAAAATCCTAAAGGCAGTGAGAGAGAAAGGTCAGACTCCCCACCTTGAAAGTTCAGTTAGAATAACAGCAGGCTTTTTATGAAACACACAGGTTAGAAGAGACTGGAGTCCAAACTTCAAAGTTCTCAAAGATAAACAATTCCAACCAAGAATTTCCTACCCAGCTAAGCTAAGCTTAATCAGTGATGGAGAATTAAAATCCATTCCAGATATTCAACCCCTAGGAGTTTATTCTGCCTCCAGACCTGCTCTACAAGAGATGCTTAAGAAGGTAGTAAGCACAGAAAAAGAAAAAAAGAACAAACACACTCTTTCAACAATGCTGAAAAACAGAGAATCAACATAGAATGCACTGTGACTGCAAAATGAAAACATACACATATATCAACCCTAAACTCAAATGAAAACCAAACAACAACAACAAGCCTTATAAGAACCTCAGGAAAAGGATAAACTCTCACATCTCAATAGTCAGCCTGAACATAAATGGACTAAGTGCACCACTGAAAAGACATAGAATGGCAAACTGGTTTAAAAAAAAAAAAAAAAAAAAAAAAAGGACCCACCAATATGCTGTCCCCAGGAAACATTCTCACTAAAAAGGAAAAATTTTCCAGCGAATGGACAACAAAAAAAGGTAAGAGTCATAATTTTAAACATCAAAAAAAACCTTTTAAGCTATCAAAAAATTTAAAAGATATAGAAGGACACTACAGAGTGATAAAAGCCTAAATCCAACAAAAAGAAATATCCATTCTAAACATATATGCACCCAAAACAGGAGCACCAGCTTTTATAAAGCAGTTATTAAGTAAATTAAAAAAAGATATTGACTCTAACACTACCATAGCTGAGGACTTAAATACCCCACTAACAAGCCCAGATAGATCATCAAAGCAAAAAATCAACAAAGAGATTTAGAACCTCAATTTGACATTGACCAAATGAATTTATGCCATAGGTTTTGATATATTGCTTTCTATTTTCATGTGTTGTGAGACAATTTTTAATTTTCTTTTTAGTTTTTTTTTTGATCCTTGGGTTCATAAGCATGTTGTTTAATTTTTATGTATTTTGATAATTTCAAATGCTCCTCTTGTTATTGATTTCTAATTTTATTCCATCTGATCACAAAATATACTTCCTATAATTTTAATTCTCTTAAAATTTTTTTTGTCTTGTCTTGTGGCCTAACATTGTAGTCTATCTCTGAGAATTCTTCATATGCTGATGAAAAGATGTGTACATTCCACAGATGTTGGATAAAATGTTCTGTAAATATTTGTTAGGTCCATCTAGTCTGAAGTGCAGTTTAAATTCAGTGTTTGTTAGTTTTCTGTTTATATGATCTGCCCACTGCAGAGTAGGGTGTTTAAGTCTGCAACTATTATTGTATTGGAATCTATTTTCCCTTTAGATCTAATAATATTCGCTTTATATGTCTGGGTGCTCTGGTATTGAGGGTATATGTATTTATAATTGTTATAACCTCTTACTGGATTGATTCCTTTTTCATTATTATTGACCTTCTTGGTCTCTTTTTACAGTTTTTGACTTAAAGTCTGATTTATTTATATAACTATAGTTGCTCCTGCTTGCTTTGAGTTTTTAACTGCCCACAGTTTCAGGATCTGTGACGCTGAAGCATATCCTAGCAGCTGAGATCCAGGGAGCTGTGTTGTAGCTTTGATTCTGCCTCTGAGAGTCAGGGGACAGCACTGGAGGGACCTAGAGGTTTGGGCCCTGGAAGCAGGGTAAGCTCCAATTCAGGAACCTGGTCCTGTGGCAACTCAGGTGGCAGAGAATGAGACACTGTGTAGGAGTGACCTGAAACCCCGGGTGGTGGGACTGAGCAGTATCCCAGACTCTTTGGGACAGATGCAGTGGCAGCAAGTAGCCAAGAATGTTGGAACACGGCTGTTATTTGAAACCTGGGGAAAAGAGGGAGGGGTTAGCACAGCCACGACTCTATTTTCATGGATTTCTCAGCAGTGCACACCCTAGGAAGCTAGTCTAGCTCCAAAAAAGCAGGGTACTACTGTTGTTTGGCCTACAGGGTGAAGTATCTCTACTCAGCCTTTACTTTGTTTCTCCAGGATGTAGAGTACTACATCATTTCAACCCTGGAATTATGCAACTGCTCAGGGCACCAATTACCCAGCAGACAATGTGCCTCTTCAACTTAGTCCTGGAGAGTGTGACTCTTTGATCAGTTCAGACACTGTTTCCCTGGGGTGTGGGTACCACTTCAGCTCTGACCCAAAAGGGGGACAGGGAGGAGGAGGGGGTGGTTCCACCTCTGGTTGGCCTGATGGAAAATTGCTTGCAGCTTGAGTTGGAGATGTCAGGCCACTGGGCTGAGGTGGTTTGATGGCATCTTTTCATCAGGAATGGAGACGTGGCTACTCACCCCCAGAGCAAGACACGCTCTAGCTGTAGTTTCAATTCCAAGATGATATAGCACAGTAGCAACATGAGCCACAGGGAGTGAAGCACAGTGCTGACCCTTCTCTGGTATGAGGACAGCTATGTAAACTCCAGGGATCTTCCAGCTGGGCTAAGTACCTGTGAGGACTGCTGAGTATCCAGTGGCAAGTGTCTTAGGTTGATGAAGTGCTGGGATTCTTTTGCTTACCTCCTCCCCATAAAGAGAAATTCCTAGCTGATCCTGGTTAGAGGATAAGGTGGGAGAGGCCAGAGATTTCCTTCTCTTTCTCCCATCCAAGTACTAACCTGGCCCGACCCCGCTTGGCTTCCAAGATCAGATGAAGTTGTACACATCCAGGATTTTCCTTCCATTCTGTTTGTAGCCATTCTGATTTTTTGTACTCACCTAGGTTTGTTTCTTGTTGGTTTTTTTTCTCTCTCTCCTCTGGTGCACTTCCAGTGATCTCCTTCAATTACTTTTGCTATAACGTGGTTGTTATTCATTTTTCTGGCTTTCTTTGTGAGGGGGGCAAGTGCCAGGGGTTTCTAGTCAGCCTCTTGCTAATGTCACTCCCCAGTGTTACTTCTTCACATTCTCAAGAGTCTCCCCCCAAAATTTTTTTAAATGGGTGGAGTTTTTCTGAATTTTATGATGGAGCTATAGAATGTATTAATATACTGGTCTTATGGGACCTGAAGGTGTGGGTAGGAATGTTTAGATTTGTGAGTTCAGTGATAAGAGGCATAAACTTGGGGGAAGGGCACTACCTTGAAAACTTGCATCTGAATGGA
>JAPVLO010003272.1:0-23661 GCA_027257055.1 Cephalopachus bancanus
TCAAGGAAATTGACTACATAATAAGAAAATTACCTACAAAAAAAAGCCCTGGTCCAGATGGCTTTCCAGCATAATTCTACAAGACATTTAAGAAGGAGCTGATTCCAATCCTATTGAAGGTATTTCAGGCGATTGAGATAGATGGAACTCTCCCCAAATCATTTTATGAAGGTAACATCACATTGATACCCAAGCCAGGTAAAGAACCACCAAAGAAAGAGAACTACAGGCCAATATCTTTGATGAACATAGATGCTAAAATTCTTAACAAGATCCTAGCAAACTGGTTTCAACAACACATCTCTAAAATCATCCATCATAACCAAGTAGGCTTCATCCCTGGGATGCAAGGCTGGTTCAACATTCATAAAACAATAAATGTAATTAAATACATCAAAAGATGTCAAAACAAAAACCACATGATTATATCATTAGATGCAGAAAAAGCTTTTGATAAAATCCAATACCCCTTCTTGATAAAAACCCTTGAACATCTAGGCATACGTGTAACATACCTCAAAATAGTAAAAGCCATCTATGAGAAACCAACAGCTAGCATACTCCTAAATGGACAAAAATTGGAACCATTTCCCCTGAAAACTGAAACAAGACAAGGATGCCCACTCTCACCCCTCCTGTTCAATATAGTATTGGAAATCCTGGCTAGAGCAATCAGAGAAGAGAAGGCAATCAGGAGTATCCAAACAGGAAAAGAGGAAGTTGAGTTATCTCTCTTTGCAGATGACACTATTGTGTACCTTGAAAACCTAAGAGAATCTGTCAAAAACCTCCTTACACTGATAAAGGCCTTTGGCAAAGTCTCAGGATATAAAATAAATGTGCAAAAGACAATCGCATTTCTTTACACCAATAATAAACAAATAGAAACCCAAATAAAAAGCACAATTCCATTCACAATAGCCACACAAAAAATGAAATACCTTGGCATCTTCCTAACCAGAATTGTGAAAGACATTTACAATGAAAACTACAAAACTCTGCTCAAAGAAGTCAAAGATGACACAAACAAGTGGAAAAATATCCCATGCTCATGGGTTGGAAGAATCAACATTGTGAAGATGTCCATCTTATAAGGCAATCTACAGATTCATTGCAATACCCATTAAATTACCAGCAACATTCTTCTCAGACCTAGAAAAAACAAGAATTATATGGAAAAAACAGGAATTATATGGAAACACAAACGACCAAGAATAGCCAGAACAATCCTCAGCAAAAAAAAAAGCAAAGCAGGCGGTATCACATTACCAGACTTCAAACTTTACTATAAAGCTACAATCATCAAAACAGCTTGGTACTGGTATAGGAACAGGCATATAGATCAATGGAATAGAATTGAGATTCCAGAAGCGAAACCTCAATTTCTCAACCAACTCATCTTTGACAAAGCCTCCACCACCTACCACTGGGGAGAGGAGAACCTATTCAGTAAATGGTCCTGGGAAAACTGGCTGAACACATGCAGAAGATTGAAACAGGACCCCTATCTATCCCCATACACAAAAATTAACTCCAAATGGATCAGAGACCTAAATGTAAAACCTCAAACCATAAGAACCTTAGAAAAGGAAAGACATACCCTCATGGAAATTGGAACTGGCATCCAATTCCTGAACAAAACCCGAAACCCACAGGCCATAAGGGATAAGATAGACAAGTGGGATCTCATTAAACTGACAAGCTTCTGCAAAGCCAAAGAAACCATCAAGAGAGCAGAAAGACAGCCTACAGACTGGGAAAAAGTATTTGCCAACTCCAGGTCTGACAAAGGCTTAACATCTTTGATCTACAAGGAACTCAAACCTGCTGAAAAGAAAAAAACAAACAACCCCATTATAAAATGGGCAAAAGATATGAACAGACACTTCACAAAGGAAGACATCCGAGCAGCCAACAGACACATGAAGAAATGTTCAACCTCACTAATCATCAGGGAGATGCAAATCAAAAACATACTGAGATACCACCTAACTCCAGTCAGAATGGCAATTATCAATAACTCAAAAATAACAGTTGCTGGAGAGGGTGTGGCAAAAAGGGAACACTTCTACACTGTTGGTGGGAGTGTAAACTAGTGCAACCTCTGTGGAAAGCAGTGTGGCAATTCCTAAAAGCTCTAAATATCAACCTCGCATATGACCCTGCAATCCCCCTACTTGGAATATACCCTGAAGAACTCAAATCACTCTATCAAAAAGATACCTGCACACAAATGTTTATCTCAGCATTGTTCACAATAGGAAGAACTTGGAACCAACGATGCTGTCCATCAAAAGAGGACTGGATTTAAAAAATGTGGTACATATACACGATGGAATACTATGCAGCCATAAAAAAGAACAAAATCATGAATTTCGCCGCAACCTGGATGGAACTAGAGTCTATAATACTGAGTGACCTCTCACAGAAACAAAGATCAGAGTATCACATGTTCTCACTCATATAGTGGACCTTGATCATCCAATGTATTACCATAAGAAAATGACTGATAGTGGCGGGAAACTATGGGGGGAGAGGGGAAGGAAGATGGGATTAATGGTAGCAATCATCTGTCTGGGGATGGGGAGACACCTCTTATCAACAAGGGTACCTGAACGAAGCATATTTGTATATCTAACCCTTAACTGTACCTCACAATATAATAAAAAATATTGATTATTAAAAAATAAAATAAAATAAAGTGTTTTTTTTTTTTTTAGTTGGAGTCTCACTCCATTGCCCAGGCTGGAGTACAGTGGCATACTCACAGCCACTGCAGCCTTGACCTGCTGGCTTAGGCAACCCTTCTGCCTCAGCTTTCCAAGTAGCTGGAACTACAGTCATGTGCCACTACGCCCAGCTATTTTTTTGATTTAGTATAGAGATAAAGTCTCACCAAGTTGCCCAGACTGGTCTTGAACCCCTGGACTCAGGTAGTCCTCTTGCCTTGGCCTCCCAAAATGCTAGGATTACAGGCTTGAGCCACTGCGCCCAGTCAAAAGTCTCACTGCTATCAATATGCTAAGTTATAATGTGTCCATAACTCATTTGTTATAATACATTGTGCAATTGTATTTGTTATAATAAATTATAAAATGTAAATTTCCTAAGCTTGTTGCTAAGTGCACAATCATCGAACGAACCAGCAGGTGACACTGGGCAACTCATCGAGTCTTGTTTTTAACTTCTGCATCTACAAAATAATAGGATTAGATGATATTTGTATACTACTAAAATTCTTGAACTCCATCAGTACAATCTTTTGATTTATAACACGTCAGGAAGTGAGAACCCTGTTTCCAAATATTTGAAGGCCATCACAGAGGATGGACTGTTGATCTATGACATACCAGGAAGCAAGATCCCTGTTTCCAGATATTTGAAGGCCATCATAGAAGATGACAACTTTACCCTACGCTGTTTTTGAGAGCAAATCGAGAAGTAATTCACACCCACTGCAATTGCCCACTGAAGAAAGAAGGGACCTTAGGAGGAGAGTATTCACCCCTCCAGGAACAGCCCGTGCTGAAGACTGATGATTAGCCATCACAGGAGCCACAGAAGAACTCACCGTCTTGGAAGGGGTTTAAACTGGATGGCCTCAAATGTCTCCCTGAACTTGAGTTGGCTGTTTTTCTATATAAACATTTTCCATTTAAACTTTTAGCTTAGATAATTACAAAATCATAATCCAGGTCCAATTTTTTTCAATTACAATAGATATAGCATTACAATTTGTAACTGTTGATCAGGGCATAAGCAGTTTCTTGCTTGTTAATGTGAACATGTGGCCAGGAGTAAATAGTACACTGCATATGTAATGTAATCTTGAAAGCGTTTTATTGGAACAGTCCTCAGGCCTCATACAAAGAATGAAAAAACAAGAGATGTAAATGAATGTGATGTCAGACTGGTGAAGCAAGCCTCCAGAGGCCTGGGAGCTAGAACGGATTTTAAAATTCATTATGATTGAATTATGAAATAAATGAAAACCAGCAAGGTAGACAAGAGGTTGACGAGAATAGAAAAGAAAGTTACTCGGCTTCCCATGGCAGGGCAAGTGCGTCCGGGTTCCAGCGAGAACAAGGACAAACTTCCTCCCAGGTTCTTCTCCTCCAGTGTTTCTTCTGTACCAGACACTGCTGGTCACCTGAAATGCAGAGACTGTGAAAATGTGGTTCTCACTGTTTAGAAACCAAATCCTGCAGCAGCTGTGGGCCTAAAGAAGCTGTGAGTGTGGAGGAGCTATGGCCTGGAGTACCTACATCCTGGAGGAGCTGTGGACCTGGAGAAGCTGTAGGCCTAGAGAAGTGGAAGACCAGGAGGAACTGCAAACCTAAAGGAGCTGCAGCCTCGAAGAGCTGTGTGCCTGGTTGCTGCCCTATTCCAACAAGGCTGGCAACAGTCTGATACAACGTGTGTGAGATGTCATGGTTTCTGACTCCCACACTGATCTCTGGAGCAAGATTTCTTCTTCTCTTTGGCCTTCAAATCATTTGGAATATCTCTGTCTTCAACCTTGATTTGTCTTCATCCTTCATCATTGTACATATAATATGTACATGCATCCACAAATATTATGTGCAGTGGATTTCCAGTTTTACATTAATGGATACACTCATCTGTTCCTCTGCCATATTTTCCCTCTTCATGTCACATTTGTGAAGCTTAACTGTGTTGATAATTATTGCCCAAACTCATTCATGCTTTGTTTTATTCTGCCTAGCTTTACACTGAAGAATGTACCCCAATTTGCTTACTCTCCTTGATCAATAATTAGATTGTTTCCAAATTTTTAGTCATCAATCAATGCTGCCACAGTTTCAAATACATCTCTGAACACTTGAGTGAGTTTCTCCAAGGCATAGACTTGAGAGTATCTGCTGAATCACAGATTCTGTACATTTGCAATTTTCCTAGTTATTGCCAGCTTATGTCTCAACACTGTAACAATTTACATCCCACCAGCAGTGTTTGATATTGGTGGCTTTCAATGGAGGTGGGGGTGATTTTGCCCTCTGGGTGACATTTGATAATGTGTGGAGACATTTTTAGTTGTCACAGCTAGTGGGGTATCTGGTATAATGGTATCTGATAGGAAGAGGCCAGGTTTATGCTACTAAATATTCTTATATTTTCCCTGCTCTAGATAACAATAATATAAAAGCAATTCTCCATATCCAGAGATGGTCATACAATGACTTGTGGATGACTCCTGGAGCCAGGCTCACTGAGTTAGCTCTGCTGCGTACCCACCACTTGGTTACTAGGCACACAGAAGGGTCCCGTGTGCATCTCACAAGGGCTAGACATGAATTTGGGTTCAAGGAGGACTGGAAATGTGGCTGCTGTAAAATCTCACTTGTGTTCTTTCAGTGGCAACTAGACAATCTGCTGTGCTTGCACTGTCTCCTGGAGGGTGGTCATCCAGGGGGTGGGAGTATGTGAGTAGCATTTGAATAAAGGGTTCACGAATGTTCCCAGTAGGCTACTTGCCAGCAAGGCAGCAAATAAAAAACCCAGGGGATATTTTCTGTGGTCATGTCCACAGCAAATGAGAAATTGAATTCTCAAGGACAATCCCACAAAGAGGACTAACCTGGCCCAAACATCACTAGTGGAAAGTTGCTCTCCATCCTTGCAGTGGCCGTGCCACCCTTCTTCATTCTGACCAAACAAGGGGTGTGAAATAGTGTCTTGTTATTTTGACTGTTCATTTCAATGAGATTTGAAATGTTTTGCAAATGTTTATAAGTGATTCAGATTTTCTTATTTATGATTTTTCTACTTGTATCTTTTGAATCCTTTTCCATTGGATTATTTTGTTGTTTTTAGTTGTGTGTGTGTGTGCGTGAGTTTTGTATACTTTAGATACTCATAATTTATTGGATACACATGTTAAACATATCTTTGCCCAGCCTTGAGCTTGTCTTTTTATTTATACTTTTTTCTATTTTTTGAGAATGTATTTTTAACTTTATTGTGACAAATTCACTAATCTTTGTAGTTTGTGTTTTTTTGGATCTTGTGCCCACAATTCATAAAGACATTTTTTCTTTACTTACAAAAATTCTTAAGTTGTGCCTTTCATATTTCAGCTTTTAATCAACCTGAACTTTATTTTTATGCATGCAAGAAACCAAGAGAAGACTTCCCACCACCAACAGGATGCATTTCCAAATGGTGCATGGTATGGGCTGAAGGCAGCATCCCAGCAGGTCAGCAGCCAGGCCTGGCAAGCCCTGCCAGTTTTCTCATCTGTGCAGTGTCCTGTGTCCAGCACTAACTCTGTAGATCATCCGAGGCTGGGCTCACTTGCAGAGATGACCCGCAGACCCCTTCCTTCACCCTGCCAACTCCAAGCAATTTCCTCCTATGGCTGAGTTTTATATATTCTCTAGGACTGATGGCTTAGAATAAAAAGGGCACTGTGCTGATCAGTCTCAGCATTGGAAACATTTGCTCCACAAGTCCCAGTAGGAGAGTGGGTGGTGACAGTGTCCTGACGGTGGGGTGAGATGATTGTGAAGTACTCCGCTTAATGAGAGGCATAGAGTACTGTCGCTTTCAATAACGACTCTCACACGATTCTTCTGCAAGCTGCTTTAATCCCAGGTTACTACATCGTTCTTCTTCTCTTTTCTCCTATTCGTGACCTTAAATCTAGTATCTCTGCCAATCAATTAAGGTAACGCGGCACGCACCGATAGGCCCGTAAGAGAGGATTGTATGCTGACATCCTTTAGTTGCCTTATTAGGGCTTGTTTTGTCTTGTGGTCTGGCCGCTTTGGGCGCCATGTTAGGGCGGAGGCGCTCCACAGCTCCCCCTTTTTTATTTATTTTGGCAGGAGAGGGTAGTGGTCACAGCCCCCATATAACAAGGACCATGTAAGACAGTCTATCTCGCGCGTGTAATCGCCAGACGGACTGCCCACCTGTCCGACACCGATTTTCTGGGGATGGGAGAGGCGATGTCAACCCATATGCAGCTGGACATGCCTCCACGGGATAACTCCTCCTGGGCCCCCGTGTGCAGTACTATTCTCACATCCTGCCCTGTTCTTATTGCCCTAACGCGGCAACCCGGACCTGAGGGGATTGATCCACCTCCATGGCAGCAAAGGCCTGCGCTAGTAGCGCACGGTCACGTGCATTGCATCGATGCATACGGCAGAGACAATAGAGGCACAGGACACAACAAGAGAATAACAAAAAGGCCATTGAACCCATTCCCGCCCACTCTTTAAGGTGGTATGCCGCCTGGGCGATCCGGGAGGCCAAGGTTTGAGCGACTACTGGATCTACTCTGATGGCGCTGATGATTTCACGACGTAGAGCCTCCGTCAGGTTGTCAAAACTCTTGGGACCAATTACCTAAAAGATGAAGGGAAAGCTCTCGAGAGAGGTTAGCAGCAATGGTCATATTGTGGTATGGGATGCCGGTTACGCATAAAGCAATAGTGTGCCATTCACACCCTATTTGCGCCATGCGCCAGAGAATATCTACTTGTTCTTGTACCACGTCAACTCTTTGGTTTAAGATCATAATGCCGCCACACAAGTGACTGTTAATATTACTTTGGCAGCAACAGTGGAAGACAAGGTGTTTAAAGTGGTGGCGGTCTGTACTGTGTACACATGGCAACAGCGGCTGTAGCAGCTGCAGCGGCCGCCATTGCAATTGCTGCAATGATGGCGGCTGTAATGCTTAAGTCTCTCCTCTGTCTAAAAGGAGAGAGAGCATTAGGGCCCCAGCAAGAGTGTAATTGAAATCAGGGGCTGGTGCCAGTTAAAAATCTGGGGAAAGTACGTGCCGAATAAGTGTCTAGGAAATACTGTTAAAATTTCCCATTGTTGCTCAGCACGACTTATGGGGAGGTTCAGCATCAGCGTTCCCAGCAGAAGCCACGTCGTCGGACTCATCATCAGCAATCGGGGTTCGTTCCTGGGGGTCTTTGTAGTGCGTGTTAGTCGCTCAGGTACCCACACCGGGTCTGGGCTGTCCTGTGGAAAAACACACACAGATCCTCTCGCCCACGTTAATACTGGGTCGGGACCTCTCCATTGTCCCGTGATAACATCTTTCCATTTAACATAGCCCCTTTTATGCGGTACTGCGCCCAGATGGCGGTCCGCAGCAGAATTGTTCTCGTTGTCCAGCTGAAGAAAATTTAAAGTTAATAATGCTAATGACAGTCTTTGTTTAGGTTTGTAACCCATGCCTATTCCCCCTTTTTGTTTTTGAAGTAGTTCTTTTAGTGTGCGATGAGCCCTCTCGACTATCCCTTGACCTTGGGGATTATAAGGGAGCCCATGGCGCAGGTCCACGTTCATTTGTGCACAGAACCGTTGAAATGTTCGGAGGTGTAGGCGGGGCCATTATCTGTTTTGATTTGCTGAGGCATGCCCCAGGCGGCCCACGCCTCCAAGCAATGGGAGATAACATGATGTGCCTTTTCTCCAGCCATGGCCGAAGCAAACAAAATTCCGGAACAGGTATCTATGGAAACATGGACATACTTGAGGTTACCGAACTCTGCCACATGAGTGACGTCCATTTGCCAAACCCGTGAGGGGAGAAGGCCTTTTGGATTCACCCCCCATGAAGGGGGGTGGTGGAAAGTAACACATGATTCGCAAGATTTTACAATATCTCTGGCCACATGACGTGGTATTTGGAAACGGTCTGTAGTGTTTTTGAGTTAACATGAAACTGGGCATGAAAATCTTGTGCCTTTTGGGCAGGGGTTACAAGGAAAGCCTGTTGAAGTCGCGTAAGGTTGTCAGCCTGGGCATTACCCTCACTGAGGGGTCCTGGTAGGCCGGTGTGCGCACGGATATGTTGAACAAAGAATGGCTCTGAACGTTGCCATATCAGCTGTTGAATTTTGGAGGCAAATGTATGTATAGGGCTAGCGGGGGATATTCGGCCTGCCACTTCAAGAGATTTAACTAAATTGATTACGTATTGGGAATCTGACAACAAGTTAAACGATCGAGAAAAACGTTGAAATACGGCCAAAACAATTTGAAGCTCTACCTGCTGAGGAGAGCCGGACTGGAATTGTATTACCGTGGGGGAATGTCCATCTGCCACATATGCACCAAGGCCAGTTTTGGAACCGTCTGTGAAGATATTAATAGCCTGAGGAATGGGGTCATTTCGAGTGATCTGAGGGAAAATGACCGGGTGTTCTTTTACAAAGGACAGCATGGGATCTTTTGGGAAATGATTATCTATCTGTCCTACAAAGCTGCACCTTAGGATAGCCCATACATCCACTGTAGCAGCCAATGTCTGCACTTGATAGGCGGTGTATGGCACCACGAGGAGGTGCGGCTGTTGGCCAAAATGCATTAGGCATTGTTGTAGTCTACGGATGGCCAACTCAGCAACAGCAGTTGGATAATGCTCCACTGTTTTTAGTATGGCAGTCTTTGGATGGATCCATAATAAGGGGCCATCCTGCCACAGTACTCCCATTGGCTGAGTCTGAGTAGGGAGAATACAAAGCCATATAGGGCTCTCTAAGGAAACACGCCTAAGAGTGGCTGTACTAATTGCCTTTTCTACCTTATGTAGGGCCTCTCTAGCCTCCTCTGTGAGGGATCTAGGGGAGTCTAAATGCGGGTCTCCTAACAGGATGTCATATAAAGGACATAAATCTTGATTTGGAATTCCTAATGACGGGCGGACCCAATTAATATCCCCTAGCAGTTTTTGGAAATCGTTGAGGGTTCTCAAATTATCTGTTCTAATGGTAAGCTTCTGGGGCGTGATGGTATCAGGGGAGATTTTTAATCCCAAATAATCTATTATCTTGTCTTTCTGAATCTTATCAGGAGAAATATAGAGGCCCTGAGCCTCCAAGGCCTTAATCACTTGTGTTAAAGCCTCCTCTAAATAGCGGTCATCCTTGGAGGTCAGCAGGATGTCATCCATGTAATGGATGCATCTCAATTCAGGGAATTGCTGTCTAATTGGGTGAAGCGCAGCATCAACAAAGTCTGAAAAAGGCTCTGTGGAACCTTGAGTAATTTTGGTGAGATTACCTGATACCTCCCCTCGGCTAGGCAATGCCTTCCAGGCTCGCATTGCCATGTGATTAATTTGATCATACACAACCTGGGGGTATCCTATCTGTTGGTTAGCAAAACAGTCCTGCCCCAACAGCATATCAACGTCCCAAGCCCCGTTACCCGCCGCCCGGTTTCTTGCTGCCTGCTCATTAGCCAATTCTATATAATAGGCCTTCCAATCTAAATATTGTCCCGGGTTCATGCAAGCCTTCACTAATCTCTGCCAGTCTCCGGGGGTCATGGCGAACCGGTCTAGTGCCTCCACCATTGCTGTCGTGAAGGCAGCAGTGAGCCCGTACGTTCGTACGGCCTCCACGAGGTTTTTTACTGTTTTGAAATCTAATGGTTCATGGTACCGGTTTCCTGCATTGTCCACGAACACCGGAAAAGTTTGCCATGTGCCGCTGGCATGGACCTCCCTCCACACTTCATTGTTGAAAGAAGCGCCTCCTTTTCCGGGAGGCGCAGAAGGATTATACGGGGGAGGAACTCCTACCGACCCAGGGACAGAGGATCCGCCCTTATCTCGGGCGCGGCCCGACTGAGTTCTAACTTTTCAACTCGAGTCACGAGATCTCTAAGTTCCTCATCTGACTCCAGTTCTGAGTCAGAGGCTGCCTCGCTGTTCCCTCTTGAGGAAGTTGATCGTTCCTCTTTTATTTTGTCAAGCGCTGCTTGGCCTTGCTCGACTGTTTGCACGCACTTTTGATCTTCCAAACAGGCACGAACCAGTCTCCAAAGGGGCTGGACCCCGCCTGCCACCTCTCCTAGCTCTCGGGCGCGGTCAATATCCTGCCCCACTTTGTCCCAACTACCCACTGTGAGATTCCCCGAAACGGCAAACCACAGTGCAATCTCGTCTACCTGTGTGATAAAATCAGTCAAGGTTTTATCCCTTAATTTTAGTCCTTTTGTTCTTAGGAGAGTTTTAAGAGCCTGAAAAAGCGGGTGAGAGGAAGTAGTGCCCATGTTAGCAAAAAGGGGATCACCTCTACACCGAGGGCCCTTTTAGATCGCCTCTTTACCGAGGACCTTCCCAAATCGCCTCTTTACCGAGGACCTTCCCAAATCGCCTCTTTACCGAGGACCTTCCCAAATCGCCTCTTTGCCAAGGACCTTCCCAAATCGCCTCTTTGCCGAGGACCTTCCCAAATCGCCTCTTTACCGAGGACCTTCTTAAATCGCCTCTTTACCGAGGACCTTCCCAAATCGCCTCTTTACCGAGGACCTTCTTAAATCGCCTCTTTACCGAGGACCTTCTTAAATCGCCTCTTTACCGAGGACCTTTCTAGTTTTTTTCCCTCCCTTGTGGGATCTACATACCAGTCGACTGCCCTGAGCAGCTGCAGTTCTGAATCCAAGGATTTCGGCTTCTTCGAGGCTCCCCGTACGGGCCACCACTTGTCGCTTTCAATAACGACTCTCACACGATTCTTCTGCAAGCTGCTTTAATCCCAGGTTACTACATCGTTCTTCTTCTCTTTTCTCCTATTCGTGACCTTAAATCTAGTATCTCTGCCAGTCAATTAAGGTAACGCGGCACGCACCGATAGGCCCGTAAGAGAGGATTGTATGCTGACATCCTTTAGTTGCCTTATTAGGGCTTGTTTTGTCTTGTGGTCTGGCTGCTTTGGGCGCCATGTTAGGGCGGAGGCGCTCCACAGAGTACATGCTCTATAAATAGTTGTCAATATTAGTGTTCTTATTTTACCAGAAACCTCCTGCTGCTCTTCATTGTGTGTCTCAGCATTGGATTAAGACACTTCTCTAAGATGAACTGTGGCTGATTCACTCCTATATCCCCAGAAGTTTCACCTGGAACCTAACCTTGAAGGTATTCAGTAATGGAGATTGAATGGATGACCAGCATCCATGTTTTGTTGAAAATGAATTTACAGGCTCTTTCTTGGGACCAGCTTCCAGCTGGAGGGGAGAGAATGTCCGAAGACATTGGGTCCATGAGAGTGAAGGGCTGTCCAGGAGAAAGGCACTTAACATCAGTCCTGCTGTGCGTGTGGACTCTGAGGTATTAGAGCTCAAGATGGCTTTGGTTTACTTCATACACGGTGTTGGCAGAGCTGCCAACAATTTGAAAAAAAATAGAGTATATTCCTGTCTAACATTATGTGGGAAACCGAGTTTCAGATAGATAAAACACAAATGGAAAAAATCAGAGTACCAGAGTTTAGAGGAAAATAGGTAGGGATAAATATATGACCTGGAAGCAACATTTTCTAAGCTTGTCACCAGAAAAGGAATTGATCAAAGACTTAATCTTATAAAATAAAACCCCTGCTCTATTTTTAAAAATATGAACGAACTAAAGAGAAAAGCAACTTGTAATGTTAGTTGCAAAGTATGTGACTAAGTGTTAATATTCTTAACACACGAAAGAATCCAATAAGTTAGTATGAAAAATATAGACAAACCAATAGAAAAATGGACACAGGGCATAAATAGCTATTTCAAAAAAGAAGACAAATTGCCAATAAAAACATGAAAAAGTAACTTCTTGAAATTTAAAAATTGCCATTTAAAACAAAGAAATGTAATTGTTTGGTTTTAAGTTGGTAAATATCCAAAAAAGTAATCACCTCCATTTCTAGGGCCCAAACTTTCAGTTATGAGATAAGTAAGAGCTGGAGAGCCTGTGGATAGCCTGGTGACTGCAGTCAATAATAATTTACTACTTGAAATTTTTTTAAACAGTAGATCTTGAGTGTTCTCCACACAAGAAAAAAAAAAAGTAACTGTGAGACTGATGGGTGTGTTAACCGGTGGCAAGAGTTAGCACCAGGCAATTATTCCACAGGGAAAATGCCTCCGTCTTGCCAGACCATGCATGCTCCCAAAAGAATACTAGTTTTTAAGAGTTGACTTTTAAGAGTTTTTTACCAGTCTATACTTTTGAGCACTTTGCAAGAAAATGCAACATACTTAACAGGCCTGTTCCAAATTGCATACCACCAGTTTTCAGGTTCTTCTCTGACTTCTCCTTCTACCCATTTTATTTCTTAGAAAAACCCCAAAAATGGAGAGCTTACAGGACGCACACAAGGGCGCATGGCTAATTGGTGACATAACCGAGTGAGAAGGTGAGTATATTGACTCTTAACAAAATCGATTTCCTTAGCAATGCTAGTTCCTGTTGCTGCTATAACAAATGGCCACAAAAAAGTGGTTAGAAAAAGCAACACAGATGTATACTCTTACATGTCTGGAGGCCAAAAGTCCAAAATGCACCTTGTGTGGCTACACCAGGGAATGCTTCTTGGGCTAGGAGACTCCACTCCTGGTCTCTTTGGAGGTTGCCAGCACTCCTTGGCTTGAAGTCAGTCACCTCACACCTCACTCTAGTCACTACCTCTGTTGCCACATCAGGTTCTGCTGATGGGCCCTCCTGCCTCCTGCTGATAGGGATTGCTGTGATGACATTGGGCCCACCTGTACACTCCAAGGTGATTGCTCTGTCTCAAGATCCTTACCTTAACAATATCTGCGTAATGCCTTTTGTCTATGAAGTAGCAAATTCATGGGTTCCAGAAATTAGAATGTAGACAATTTTGGGAATGGGTGCTATCCAGTCCACTACACTAGGTTAGAAACCACTGACTAATATTTAGATTCTCATATTCCTCTGCTGTAAGTGACAACACTAATACCCAGATCAGTTGAGAAAGCACATGAGACAGCACCTTGCCTAGCATCGGGGAGCCTGGGCACATACACCCTCTTCCCCCCCCGCCACCTCCCACAAACTCGTTGTTTACTTTTTGTAATTTTCTGTTTAGTCTTATGGAACATTGGTTCTGAACTACTTATGCATCTATTAAGTAATCATAAACTTTTTTTTTTTGCCTCCTTCCTTTTCATCCCTCACTTTATGGTGTATTGAAATTTTTTTATACCCCAAACAATTTCATTTCTTTTTCTTGGGTATGAGATTTGAGGGTTGAAACAAAGGAATACACCATCAAGGTATGACAGGCTGATCTTGCATCAAGGTGAGACATTCTCTCAGTCCCAGACTTGCAGAGCCTCCTTCTTTTTTTTTTTTTTCTGAGTTGGAGTCTCACTCTGTCACCCAGACTGGAGTGCAGTGGCCACTCCTGGCCACTGCAGACTCGACCTGCTGGGCGCCGGTGATCCTTCTGCCTCAGCCTTCCAAGTAACTGGAACCACAGGTGCGCCCTACCACACCCAGCTAATTTTGACTTATTGTAGAGATGAGGTCTTGCCAAGTTGCCCAGGCAGGTCTCGAACCCGTGGGCTCAGGCAATCCACTCACCTCGGCCTCCCAAAGCACTGGGATTACAGGCTGAGCCACCGAGCCTGGCTGTCTCCTTCTTCATCGCTCTTATATTTCTACTTATCTCACAGATGCAGAAATACTCTACCATAGAAAAGAAATGAAAGGTCATGATGCCTTTATGTTTTTGGATGAGTCAGCATAAAGTTATTTCTGGCCATCCCATCTCAGGTATGTTCGAAAGGTGATGATGGAGAAAGCCTGGTGGAGTCAGCCTGCCCTCCGCCTCACGTTTGACCCGCAAGTCAGGAAAGGCCTCATGGACCCTGACCTTACTGTGCCATTTAAAATTTGCATGGGCAACCCCCTTGGGTCCCCTCCCACTGTGGGAGCTTTTTTGTCCTTCAATAAATCCTGCTTTCTAAAAGATAAATAAATAAATAAAATTTGCAGAGTGGAGGTAATGGGCCTTTACAATCCAGGGAGTATTCAGGAGTTTGTTTTGTAAAGGGTTGGGAGTTCAGTTCTATGTCCCCAAGCTAGGGTTTTGAGGACGTGTCTCCTCCTCACTCTGAGCATTTGATCCATCTCTTGTTCACAGGATATCTGACAAGCATCTGTGGCTTCAATCAATAGTCATTGAAATGTCTGCTTGGTGCTCCAAGAGGGAAAACTGGAAATTTACAGGCAACATAATTATTACACTTAGACAAATGCATAGAACTTTGGGTATGGAACAAGCTATTAGCATAAATGAATTTAGGAAAGCAGTGAGAATGCATTGGCAGGAAGGAGCCAGGTGGATGGGAAGGCCACAGAGGTCTAGAACCTCTGGGAGTCATTCTGTATCTCTCTACCTTCTTTGATACAATTGGGAAAAACCACCCACAGGTAGCTGTTCAAATTATTTGTTATATTTATATTCAAATCAACAAAAGCATGTAACACAAAATTTCAGCCTATCTAAGCCCAACTTCCCTATTAAAATGCACATGCATGCATATATATTCTTTTGGGGTAAGAGTAAAGGCCTCAGTGCTTGGAGCTCCAGATGGGTGAGTGTGATGGTTTATTAATTGTAGATATAGATGTGCCTGTGTTCTCTCTTCGGTAGCTAGCGAGACCAACACTCCAGATAGGACCAAGAATGAGAGATGCAGCTGCTTTGACATCCAGTGCTTCCAGCCAAAGGTGACGCTTTCAGGCAGCTGAGCAGATAGGTGAGAGGGGGTGGGAACCTGGCTGCTGGGGCCAGTGCTGTGGCCTTATGAGTTCAGCATTTACATCTTTCATCATGGGAACTCCACTCTGTGACTGGCTCCTGGGGTGAGAGCTGTTCACGTCCTTCCTGAAGAAGGTGGCGTGCAGGCTTGCCTGTTTCACATGTTAACCTGGACAAGATCAGTGCACCTGTGGCCTCTCGTGTCCCCACCCATGTGTGGCCAGAGACGGGACTCACAAGCCATGAAGGTATGCTCAACAGGTGGGTCAAAGAGCCAGAGCTGGGTGAGGAGCCTGCACGCCTGAAGGAGCAGCCATCTCATTGGAACAGAGAGAGCATTGCAGATGGAGTGACAGATGAGGCGCTTTAGATGGAATCCATTCACTCTGTCCCACCGAAACCTCTTCTCTCACAGCTAGGAGAGTAAATTCACTCCCAGAAGACTGGGCTGCAGAGACTAGGATAGAAAAACCTCAAGGTGGCCACAGCAGGACAGCAGCATCTTTGAAATCTCCTATTTCATTGTGACAGTTCATCTGAAGTTTTTGTCCTGCTTATTTTTTAAAAAATTCAGTTTTAATTTGCCATAATGATAATGATAATGTTTCAAATGACTCAGCATCCATAATCACTGGCACTTCAGAATTTTGTTTTTTTTTTTTGAGTTGGAGTCTTACTCTTGTCACCCAGGCTAGGGTGTAGTGGCACAATCACGGTCACTGCAGCCTTGACTGCAAGGCTTAGGCGATCCTACTGCCACAGCTTTCCAAGTAGCCAGAACTAAAGACGCATACCACCATGCCCAGCTAGTTTTTGTGATGTATTGTAGAGACGAGGTCTCACCAAGTTGCCCAGACTGGTGTCAAACCCCCGGGTTCAGGCGATTCTCTCACCTTGGCTTCCCAAAGTTCTGGTATTACAGGCTGAGCCACCACGTCCGGCAAGGAATATTTTTTTTTAATCTTTAAGATGCATGACTCAGCAGGTAAACATGCCAGCTGTGACCAGATGGAATGCAGCTGACATCTCAGCGTTAGTGCTTACTAGCTGTGTGACTGAAGCAAAGAATGGGATTTCTCTGATCCTCAGTTTCTTTATTGGAAAAGTGAGGCTGAGCATAATAGTGCCTCCCTCATGGGGTACTGAAGAGATTAAAAAAGAAGGGCACTCGAGGAACAAAAACCCATGTTTTACAACCAGTAAGTGCTCGATAAAGGCTAATTATTTGTTATTGTTGCTAACCTAAGGCCCAGCATACCCTCTGGCTCTGTGTTACAGTGAAAAGTTAAGTCAACTAGGATCATCATTAACCCCACATGAACAGGGCAAAGCCCACCTTTCCAAATCCCCTGCAGAGATGACTATCTTTTTTTTTTTTTTTTTGAGTTGGAGTTTTACTCGGTCGCCCAGACTGGAGTGCAGTTGCCACTCCCGGCCACCACAGCCTTGACCCACTGGGCTCCGGCAATCCTTCCGCCTCAGCCTTCCGAGTAGCCGGAATTACGGGCATGCGCTACCACACTCGGCTGATTTTTTGATTTATTGTAGAGATGAGATCTCACTGCCCAGGCGGGTCTCGAACCTGCGGGCTCAGGCATTCCACTCACCTCAGCCTCCCAAAGGCGCGGGATTACAGGCTGAGCCAGCCAGCCTGGCTGAGATGACACGACTATCTTACAGAGACACTTAGAGGCACCAGGATGTTATCAGCTGATGGGAAATGTGCTGCTGGCCCGGGTCCTTTGGTTCTTGCCAGGTATTGGTCTAGCACATCACAGAGGTCCCCTGGGATGCTGGGAGTTCCTGCCATGGAAAAGCAGAATCTCCTGCAGCAGGATTTGGAGGGTGGTGAGCAGGACAACTCAAGCTTTGAAGCGTAGGTCTGTGTGAGCCTCCCCAAGCCTAGATGGCGTGTGTGCCATCGACTTGAGACTTCAAAATGACACTGGGCACTTGGACTCTTCCCACATGTGGCCTCCCAGGATTATAACCACCACTCCCCACTTTCTCACCTCAGATCTGCCTTAAATCCTCACAAGGCACATGACTGGATGAAGTCTATCTTGGGCTTTGAGTACCGAAAATACATGAAGCCATCCAAACCCACCGGCTTTCAGTGAGTCTCTCAGAATAGCCACGAAGCCTACATCAGGAAGTTATAATAAGTACGGCTTTGTGCTATGGCTGCAGGTTTACTTGTTGGCACTGCTGGGCACCAAGGTTTCTGAGGACAATGATTAGCATCTTATCTATCCGGTTCTCCAGCACACAATAAAATGCCTGGCATGCAGTAATTACTGAAAAAGTATTTGTTTAATATATAAATGAGCGAAAGAATACATGGCTTCATTCTAAGACAGCCAGTCTCAGGGTGGCCCCTGGTGTAAATCAGGATGAGGTTATCATGTAAATTGAGTGTCCTCAATTTGAGCAGGAAGTGGACTATTTCAGAACACAAGGCTTCCATTCTTCTTGGATGTTTGGGTGCATATCTGACTGTCATTGTCAGCGGGAGAACAGATTTCAGAGGTCCTGAAAGATTTCTCTCCCATTTTTCAGGAATATCCGGGTATCTCAGCCTCATTGGTGTTGGGAGTATGTGTTGAGGCTGCCTGTTGGGTAACTGGTCCCCACAACACCTGGCTTTTCCTTCCTTGAGGTGACAGCTTGAAACAGCCATAGCAAGAAAGGGGATTGAACATTCTCAGGAAAGATGTGGATTTTAAGAAAAGGAGAAGGTTCTCTAAGGAGGTCACCTTATAGAGAAGCAATACAAAAAATATATGAATGGGAGAGAAGGAGTTAAAATGAATTGATCTTTTGGTGCCAAGATTATTTAATGTTAGCAATGGGAACTGTAGAGGGATGGGGCCTGCTAAAACTTTGGGAAGATTTTATTCTGAATTCTCCATTCTGCAAGTCAGGGGACCATGGCTAGGGTGTTTAAGCAACTCGTCCAGAGGGACACAGGAATTAGTGGTGGAGCCAGGATTATAAACTGGGGTGCCCGGTGTCTAACCTGGGCCCACTCCACTTTCTGAGCTGGCGGCCTCACCCGTTACAGAAGGATAAACCTGTCCTGGGATTATTTGGAAGAGCATTGCCACCTGGCTGCCTCACTCCCGGAGAACCAGAGTCCTCACGGGTGGAAATAGAGGCTGGCAATGTAAATGCTGAGATGGAAGTGTGGCTTTTATACAGAAAACCTGAACTAACTATGGGCTGAAGTAGTAAAAACAGGTTAATTCCATTTGAATTCCATTGGACACTGACACTAGGGCTATAAACAAATCGTCCGGAAAAACTTACACAGCTATCTCTCTTTTTACTGCATCAAGCAAATTAAAAGGATTATCCCTATCCCCTAGCAACGTATTTAAAGGTTGAAGACATTAACATTGGCAAAGAAAAGGCAGTGAGGCACAAAGCAGAGGTTGCTCCTGTTTCCTCTGCGTCTCGCCCCTGCATCATAGAACATGCAGTCCCAACAGGAAATGGAAGAACTGGATTCTAGTCCTGTTTAAGCCACAACTTTATTCAATTCACCAACAACACTCTGGGGGTCAGTTCACTTATTTGTAAGATAAGGAGATTCGACTAGACATCATTAAGAGTTTCTTCCAAATTTGACATTCTAAGATTTAGTTTCTACCTGGGTCTGCCATGGCTGCAGATGGTAGAAAGTCAGCTGGTCCCTGACTTACCACGGCAGGACTTATGCATTATCAACTTTACAGTGGAGCAAAAGAGATATGCATTCAGTAGAATCTAGAATTCAAGCAGCCATACAACCACTGTGTTTTTCACTTTCAGTGCAGTAGTTAATGAATTACAAGAGATGTTCAACACCTTATTACAAAATAGGCTTATGTCAGATGATTTTGCCCAACTTTAGGCTGATGTAAGTATTCTGAGCACATTTGAGGTAGGCCAGGTTCTGTTATGATGACTGGCAGGTTAACACATGCATTTTCAACTTAGAATGGCTTTGTTGCATCCTGATAAACCCATTGTAAGTTGAGAAGCATCTGTGTCATAGACTGGGCAGCTTAAACAACATAAATGTATATCTCACATTTCTGGAGGTGGGATGTCCGGGATCAAGTTACTAGCAGATTCAGCTCCTGGTGAGGGCTCTCTTTCTGGTTTGTAAATGACTCCCTGCTTACTTTGTCCTCATGTGGTAAAGAGAAGGATCCTCTCTCTTGTCTTTTCATAAGGGCTCTAATCTGATCACAAAGACTCCATCCTCATGACCTAATTGTCTCTAAAAGGCTCTACCTCCAAAGACCATCACACAGGAAATTAGGGCTTCAACATAGGAATCCTGGGGGGATACACGCATTCAGTCCATGGCTCCTTGTGTACTTGCTTTTTGTTTGAAATGATGCACATGTGTTCATTTCCAGATTGCCTAATTCATACTGCTGATTGCACCAGGAGTTTTGCATCAGTGGTGAGGAAGACAGATCCCCTGACCCCATGGGGCTTCTGTTCTAGTCAGAGAGACAAGCAGTGAGCAGGACACAGCAAGAAGACAATGCCTAGGAAACTAAATGTGCATATATATTTTTAAACTTTATCTGTCATATATACATATGCAACTAGTAATAGAATCTAAACTGGTTTAGGGCATGTCGGGGGGGCAAAGTGCCTATGGATCAGGTTCACAGATGCCATCAAGTCTCAAGACAAACATCCAGATAGTCACAGGAAGAAGGTTTCCAGTAGAGAAAGTGGCCTGTGTAGAGGCCCCCAGCCAGAAGGCACTTCCTGTAATTGAGGACCTGGCAGAATTGTAATTGTGTGATAGTGGCTGGGAGATAGTCATCAGGTAAAAGAAGGTGCAAGGTGTAAACCAAGGGCAGGTCATGTACATCCCTAGAGCTAGGGCAGTGCAAGGGAAGCCACAGGAGGAGCACCACAGAGGAGGGACACAATACACTTATGTATGGAAGGCCACTTTCAGCTCTATGTGGCAAGAATGTGGGACACAGAAGGGAGACTGAAAAGCAGAAGTTGCAGTCACTTAGGCAAGAGGGACAGTGGTTTGGATGAGATCTACATAGTGGAGATGAAGAGGGAAAAACATTTAAAATGTATTTTAGAGGTTGTGTTGACAGGACTTACTAATTACCTGCATGTGGTTGGTGAGGAAAAAAGAGAAATCAAGATCAAGAATGACTTGAGTTTCTGGGTAGACAGTGATGTCATTTACTGAGAGGGGAAGCCTAGGGGAAGAAAAGAGTTCAGGAGGAGATGGAAATCTGCAATTCTGAGTGGCTCTGTCATATTTAAGATGCCTCTTAGACACATGCGTGAACACGGCAGGTAGGCAACTGGTGACTTGAGGCTGGAGACCAGAGGAATGATCCGGGCAGGAGTGGTGTACACTTTTGGAATTGTCAGAATAGACATGAATTAAAGTCATGGGTACTTACAGAAAAAAGTGAAGACAGAGAGGAATGCCTGGGAATTGTCCCTCAAGTGGAGGAGTCCACTGTGAAGGCCAAGGAGTGATCAGGAGGCAGGAGGACCTGAAGTCACATGAGCAAGAAGAGAATGTCTCAAAGAAACAAAAAACGGTTGGCAACTTGGATAAAATGCAGACCCAAAGGTGTTATTAGATTTGGAAACAGATAACTGGCAACCTTCATAAGAGGTTTTTGTTTTGCTTTTAAAATAGTGGTGGTGTGAAACTACTTTAAAATGATTTGAAAAATAATTGAGAAATAAAGATGTGGGATTAATGGATAGAAAAGTTTTAAGGAGTCTTGTGAAGATGAACAGAGAAATAATATAGTTGCTAGAAATATTTGAACACTCAAAGGAAGATAATTTTTGAAAGATATAAGATGCACTGGAGCATATAGAGTGACTGTCAATCATCTGCCAAGTCCTGAGAGATGAATGATGTAGAAGAGGGAAGGACAGGCCATGTCTGCACACCCTCTGACCTGCTGCTTGTTCTTGTAGACTGTTGCCATCCTGTGAGCAGCTGTTGCAGCTTTTACGTTTGTGAACAGCTAAAACATTGAAAAAATCAAATTTAATGATGTGAAAATTATGCAAGACTCAAATTTTCATGTTCATAAGTGAACTTTATTGGCACGCACTGGACCCTGAGTTTGTGTATGGTCCATAGGGGATTTTGTGCTGCAATGGCAGAGTTCCAAGGTAGCAACAGAGATTGCACAGTCAGCACAGCCCCAAGTGTTTACCCTCTGGCCCTTTACAGGAAAAGTTTGTTGACCTCTGATGCAGAAAAAAAAAGTACTTGGTGAATACTCGAAAAGGAAATGAGGCTGGACCCCAAAGGCTAAGGGGCCAGAAAGACATCAAACTAAGTGTCCAAGGTGTCCGAGGTGTCTCAGATCTGGTGACTGTGGGATGCCATCCTTGTCAGATGCCTCTGTTTTCTCAGTGCCCAAGAGGTGATCTGATCTAGGCATGGAGTTACCCCAGAAGTCTGACCTAAGCCTTCTTGTCCTCAAGAAAGAACTGTTGCAATGACACAGAGATGGAGAAATAAGATTCATGACTTTCAAGTTTCAAAGATGAGGTTTGACTGGAGATCTCTAAACTTGAAACAATTCTCTGAGCTGGAGAAGGAAAGATAAACTCTAAGAAGAAGCAAATGAGTGTGATGCTGATAGTTCTCTGAGATGCTCTGTCCCTACCCTTTTCCCGGGATTATTCATAAAGAGGGGAATGACAGACCTCCCAAGTTATTTGGGATATCGTCAAATAAAGGGAAAATTACCATTGCCGTCTCCTTCGAATCCTGGGAACTAGCAGACTTGTAGATGTTGTTCCACATGATGATGGCATGAAAGGAGTTGAGGAGACATGGCGGCATGGGGCGGGGTGGGAGGAGAGATAGGGGTAGCCTGCTGAGGTCTCTATAGTCACAGAATACTGTGGTAGAAAATTCAGTCATGCCAAGGAGAACTACAGTGGAAGGAGGCAGGGACCATGTCAATAGGGACCAGGCAGGAGTGACACAGGAGGATAGAGAACAACCTAGAAGGTCCAAGGACACTCCCAGATCAACCGAGGCTTTATAAGTCTTAGTGGAGGTCAACAGGCAGCTGTTGCTTAGATTAGGTGCATTACTCTGAGTGCCAAGTCGCTTGTAGGCCTCCTGATTCCCCGAGGCCACTACAAAGTGGTAGAGGGTTGAACCACACATTGAGTTTACTTAGAGCTGACTGAGCAAAACCTAAGTGACTGAATTTCCCTTGAAATTGCAAAATGCAACTTCTACTCTAGGTGCCATAGGAGTTTTTGGATGAAAACTAGGACAAATACATTTTTTGCATACTTGAGTTTTGTGGTTTGAAAATTCAGAATTTTAAAAGGAGTTCAAAGAGAGAGGGTAGAATTTGAAGTTGTCAGCTATTCTCTCTAAAAGGAGAAAAATGTTTTTACCATGTGAGTAACTTATTCTTCCTAGGACATTAAGTTTCTTCCTTAACCGTTGTTATCAAATATAAGGACTGACTATGATGCACTTTGTATGCATATTTTCTTTGATTTCCATGATATTCTGTCAGGTATAAGGAATTATGATCATTTTTTAAGATGGAAAAACAAAGGTCTAGAATATGTTAAATAACGTGCCAAATATCACAAGGCAGAATTCATCTTATTCCAAAATATTTCTTTCTAATTTGTTTCCAGTGTCCATCTCACCCAACTCCAAAATATTTCTTTCTAATTTGTTTCCAGTGTCCATCTCACCCAACAAATAACTAATGGTGATGACCTCCATTAGTAAGAGTTTTCTCTTGACAGGGATTGAGCTAATTGTTCTAAATATTTGATATCCCTTATTTCTTACCAAAAGTCCGTGCTTTTTGGTATGCTTTATTTCAAATCATTAGTTGAGTGATTTGACATTACTGAGCCAGCCAGGCAAGGTGGCTCATACCTGTAATTCCAGGAATTTGGGAGGCTGAAGTAGGAGAAATGTTTGAGTCCAGGAGTATGAGACCAGTCTGGGCAACATAGTGAGATCTTGTTTCTCCAAAAAAAAAAAAAAAAAAAATCTAGGTGGGGTGGTACACGCCCGTAGTCTCAGTTACTTGGAAGGCTGAAGTAGGCCCAG
>JAPVLO010003273.1:0-23589 GCA_027257055.1 Cephalopachus bancanus
AAAAACTAGCACACAAAAAGTTCTCTGAGTGTTTTTTAACTACTTTTGCAAAGTATTCTTATAATTGCTAACATTACCTATGGGACTGACTGACTTTGAATTTAATTGAAGTAAAAATGCATCTCTTTGACAAGGTCACTTTTTAAAGTGGAGCTGCACTACTTTGCATTACAGTTCTGATTTTTTTCTTTCTAAATTAACTATGATCTGTAAAATTATCAATAAAGAATAATACTTTGGCCATCAAATATTAATACTGATTACAAGAGAGGAAAACTACCTTTAATGCACATAAAATTTATGGATGATAATGATCGCTACTAAATCTGGATCACTGGGTCTGTGTAGCTGAGGGTGGGCAATGTAGGTGTGGGTTCAACGGAAGAATCCGAGGCAGAACTGTTTTGCTTCGAAGAGATTTGAGACTGTAAAATCTAAACTAGCTGAACTCAAACTCAGACTTAAAAACAAAACAAAACAGGAAATACCACAAATGGTGTGGTGGTGCTGTTGTTGTTTGGGTACAGAGGGAAAGAAGTTAGTCCACCAATAATTCCACGTGGCTTAGTTGGAGGTTTTGCAAATACTTCATGATTGCATCTTGTTCTGAAGGCACATTATGGTAATGACTATTTCATATCTTAGTTTATCTTTCTTTGACAATTTCACAGATACTGGACTTTCAGCTCCTTCAGAAAGTTGCTACTAAATGTACCCTTCCAATTCTTTTTTTTTTTTTTTTTGAGTTGGAGTCTCACTCTGTCGCCCAGACTGGAGTGCAGTGGCCGCTCCTGGCCACTGCAGCCTCGACCTGCTGGGCTCCGGCAATCCCTCTGCCTCAGCCTTCCCAGTAGCCAGAATTACAGGCGCGCGCTACCACGCCCAGCTGATTTTTTGATTTATTGTAGAGATGAGGTCTCGCCAAGTTGCCCAGGCGGGTCTCGAACCCGCGGGCTCAGGCAGTCCACTCACCTCAGCCTCCCAAGGGTGCTGGATTACAGGCTGAGCCACCGAGTCCGGCTACCCTCCCAATTCTAAGAAAAGAAAAAGGATGTTTTCATATTCCCTTTGGTGAATCAGTAGGTCTAGAAGCTTACACCAAACTTCCTCCAGATTCATGCTGGTCAAATGAAGCATGAGAGCTCAATATGGTCAAATGTAATGTCTGAGCTACATGTGGCTCTCTTCCATGCAACCTTCAGTTCTTTAAGGCTTATTTTAGTATATAATTGTATTATGCTAGAAGATACAGGGCATATAGTAGTGATAGGGCTCTCTTGGGTAATACTATTTGCAAAAATCAATTGGAGGCAGGAATGTTACTCCAGAATGAGTCACAAACTGTGAGCAATGTTAGCTGTCTGGAATGAAGGAAGCAACATGAAGGGTTAGAAAGAGCGTGAGACCAAGAGGTGAAAGAAAAAAACAAAACAGTGGTTTTGAGTTTTGTGAATAAGGATACATCACTAAATTCCTATGAACTTTCACTTCCTCGGTCACAAAATGAAAACAATATATTTTGACTCTAAAATCAAATAAGATAATAGATATTAAACATATCTGAAACCCAAGGAGCTATCTATATGTCAGTCGTTGGTATTACTAAAAGTAACTCAACTTTGCCGTGTCAAACTGTGTTCCTCCTATGGAGCTCCCTGAATGAGGTAAACCGGGACACATGGACTACGTAGATGTACCTCTCTTCTGGTTCTATCTCATCTCCACACAGAAGAGAGGATTGTACTAATTCTATACGTGGTCAAATAGTTATTTTGCCCATGATTTATATCACATTACAATCAATCAAAGAACTTACACCGACTGCCTTCCCTGTGTAGCGCTATATGTTAGGTCCTGTGGAATTTCAACCAACCAAAAAAAAAGGTGAAAAAAGAAATGCATAATTTAATTAAAAGGACTGAGTTTACACATTAAAAAGCTGAGGAATACTTAAGAAAAATATAGCAATTCAAATGAAGCCGTCTAGGTGTCCATAAGTGACTGAACTGTGTCCATAAAGGAAGCTTTGTTGAGGAAGGGACTTTTAAAAAGTTCCAGGCCTAGAGTATCAAAGTGCAAGGGAGATAGGTATTTTCAGGAAAAAAGAATGGTATGGTACAGCTAGGACCTATTTCATGTCCTCTTTCTGTGGCCTGTTTAATCTTGTAATCATATATTCTCCCTTTGCTTCTTCTCCAGACATTTGTCCAATAAATAACTGTGGCTTTAGTGCTGTAAAGATCATATATATATATATGCCTTCCAGAAGCATAAGTCCTAAAATGAAATTAAAGCAAAAATGGACTCTATTAGGAAGATTTTAGAATAGTTCACATATGCCATCCAATAAAAGAGGGCTTCCTAGAAAAGACAGATTTTTATGTAGAGAATTTGAAAGAATTTATACATGCATTCCTAGTTTATTTTTCTTTTCTGAGGTAGAGCAGGGCTATTATGCTTTTCTTTTTATTATAGATACAACAATACAGTACTAAAGGCTGATAACTTCAGTTTTATATGCAATGAAACTTGCTGAGTCATTTTGAATAAGTCACTTACCCTCCCAAGTCTCAGTTTTTCCACTCAAGGTAAGAATTTCCCATGTTCTCCATGGAGCACATTAAATTCTCATAAGGAAAACTTATTATACATGTTAATTATTTGTTTCTGCTAATATTCTCTTAAAATTCAAAATACTTATAAGAAAACATTTTAGCCTTCTTTGCACACATTTTCACAACAGTTGCTCATTTCTGCATAAGGTGGAACTAAGCCACAAGAATTTCTATAGATGAGAAAGGGCTTAAGGTGAGACTTAGAAGTCTTTGACCACCAGACATGCAAAGAGGTATTCAACCAAAGAGAAAAGGATTATTCTGTCTCATTGTGGATGACTACCCTTCTGCTTTTATTGAAAATGTTCTAAACCCTCTACTAATTACTCCTAAATGTATACATAGATTAGCCCCTCATCTAGAATATTTAAAATCGCCTTCCAATTATATTTCTGAAATTCAGCCTCTCAAATTGCTCAAGAAGAACAAATAATTCCTTCAAAGATAAAGTAACTTCTTTGAGGACTTTCCCATAGAATGATCAAGAAAGGTATCCTCTTTAATGAAAATATAATGTGATACGGTATAACTCATGAAAATGTGGGAGAAGTTATCTGATCAGGAGACCTACTTAAAAAAAATGTAACATATAAGTAAAAAATCATGAAGACTCGATATCCTCAACAATTCTACATGGGTTTTCAAAAATCAGAATTTACATGTTATCAATGCCATAGAATGGAAGAGATTATACTTTTTTATTTTCTCACATGAATTTTAGATGATAACTTGAAAATGGATTCTTTAAGTTGACAGTGGCAGTAGTCAAATCCCATCTCCTGACCCTATGCCCAAACAAGGTCAGGGAAAGCTCTTGAAAGTGGCTTATTTTACATCATAGCCCTAGGTTAAGCCAAAATAATCCAGGAGGAGGAAAACAACAATCATAACAACAAAAACATTCCCACAATAAGCTATGCACCCCAGATGCCCAGACTTACCATGGGATCTTAATGAGGGTCAGAGGTCAGTGCTAAGGAGCTTGGTGAAACAGTGAGAACCAAGATCCTGTTTCCATTTTAATGCCCTTATGTTTATGTTTTGCGTTCTGCAGGGGAAAAGCCCAGACAATTCCACTTCCAGGGAGACCAGAGAAAAATGCACTGGATATAGTAGTTGGACAGAAAAACAGGGGTGTTTCATGGGGCTTAGGGCAGTCTCAGTTCAAAAAAAAAAATACAGAACTACTAAAAAGTGTACTGTTAGCTAAAAGTTCACATCCAACCTTGGCCTAAAATTAAAGTACATTATGAAAATAAAGGCCATTGTTTTCAATCTGCCCCTTCACCTCCCCACCCACACACCTCCAGAAAAGGCTGTTTATGTTTAAATTTAGCAGTGATGTTAGTTACATAATAGTCATTAGCCAGCTCAACAACCCAGTCTCCCAATTTGTCATGCCTGACCTTCCTATCACACTCTGATAAGCTGCATTCTATTACAGCTGCTTATTTTGTTTATCTTTGAGACTGAGATGATAGTTTATCATTATTTTAAAGTTACCTACTTTCTTGTTTTTCTGCCAGTTATGGTGGCTCACGCCTATAATCCCAGAACTTTGGGAGGTAGAAGCCAGAGGATTGCCTGAGTCCAGGGTTTCAGACCAGCCTGGGCAACTTGGTGAGACTTCGTCTCTAAAGAAAAAACAGTGTTTTTCTTTCTACAGAAAAAATTTCTCCCATGGGTAAAATATTAGACCCTCTCCCACCAACCCTTACACAACCATCCCTTCTCAACTTTTGAACCTCTGATGACCTTGGAAACTAGATCCAAATCAACATTTCATATAGTTCCTAAGCTTATCACTTTTAGATAACTTTAACTTCTGGTTTCCAGGCTGGGCCTACCTGGAAGTTATGAAACAGCATAAACATGTTCATCCTAGAAGGAAGTCCATATGGGGTTCGGAAATGTCACAGTCCCTTTTATCCTTACCTGACCAAATGTCTATCTGGTACTGGTTGGGATTCAAGAAGAGTAAGCTTCCCAAACCATCTTGTGTTTGAACAGATGAGAGAAAAATGACATGGTAGCCTCACACCAAAGAGACAAGGGAAAATGGTTGGTCAGACTAGGTCTACTACTAAAAATGAAGTAAGCCATAGGCCCCAATGACTAGCAATTGCTAACAAAGTTTATTGAGTGCCTTCTCAGCATACGCGCAGAGAAAGGCACTTTACATGGATCATCTCCTTTTGAATCCACCCACCAGTCCTATAGGGACTAGTTTTTGTTAGTTATTATCATTATCACCATTTTCTGGATGAGAAAACTGAGGCTTAGAGTGGATAATCTTAAAGTTTGAAAGCTAGAAATGGCTAGAGCCAGGTTTCAAACCCAGTCTGATTTCAGAACCAGTAGTCTGTTCTCTTCACTCTGACACCTGCTGTCAGCATTACAGCAGTGCCAGAATCACCTGAGGAAGGCTGTTACCTGCTTCCTCCACCATTTCTACAATTTCCCAACAAGATTCCATTCCCGAAAGCAAGTTGGACTACAAACATCTACACATTTTAAAAAAAAATGAAAGAAAAAATAGCCTGCCCACATGGTTCTGATACAAACCAAAGCTGGAACCACTGACATCTATAGAAAATAATGTAGGTCAATAGATTTTGTGAACTGTAAGGCATTCTATGAATGCTTTAGTAATCAATAGGCTTCTTGTGGGCAGAGACTTCATCTTACAGATCTTTCTTCTTTTTTTTTCCACTCATTCATTGAACAAACATCTACTAAGTGCCTACTATATTCCAGGAACAGCAGAGGCCTTTCATTAACATTAGAAAAGGTCTCTGGGGTCATAGAGCTTACACATTGGCTCTGTGATTCCCTGTGATAAGTGTAGTGCACACAGTGGGCACTCAAGCAGCAACTATTAGATTGTTAAAGTGTAGTAGGATAAGGGGCATGTAACATATTAGATATTTATATGTATTGTGTTGCTTTAAGTTTTGAATTGATGTTTGGGTCAGACATGATCATTAAGAATCACCCTTTTGATAAGCTACCACACAAAAAAACCTTGTATTCTGTATCCACTCTCCAGCACCATTGCCTCAACCTCCTTTCTTTTGAACACTAAACACCTGCTTCTATGTGGCTGGGAGCATAAACGTAATACTTACTACATTTATGCTCCAATTATCGTTGGGAAGATAATTTTAATTTTCTTTTCTAGTGTCAGTGATGGGTTTATACTCTTAACCCATACTCTTTGGGAGCTTTGGAAATCCAATGAAAAGTAGCAGTTCAGGTTGGCTATGTCCCTAAGTTTTCAAATTCCAGCTTGGTTTGCCCCCATTTTCTTGGTGGCCATAAATCAAGCATTTATATTATAGTAGCCATAAAAGCAAACAAACAAACAAAAAATGTTTGTTTGTAATCCTAAGGACATGGTTTGTGTGTTAAGAAATTTTTATTTTTACAGATTTTTATGAAATTTGTCCATGTTTCCATGTCTGGTCTTGATTTCTATACCTGGAAAAAAGGAAGTACATCAGCAGCTATCATGAATTAATTCAAAATTTCAGATATGAAAACTGTTAGTCTAAAGAAAGCAATTATATCCTAACTTATCACAGATACAATTGAGGTGACTTAAAATATACCCTTTCATCACTTCTTTAGCGATCGACTCTGTTACTAACTCATCTTCATACTACCTTAGACTCATTTTTTCCTAAAATGATATCAAAAACATATACCTAATAAATCTACGCTTAAAATGAAACAAACAGCTGGGCTCGGTTGCTCAGCCTGTAATCCCACGCCTTTGGGAGGCTGAGGTGAGTGGATTGACTGAGCCCAAGGGTTCGAGATCCGCCTGGGCAACTTGGCGAGACCTCATCTCTACAATAAATCAAAATGAGCCAGGCGTGGTAGCGCACGCCTATAGTTCCAGCTACTTGGAAGGCTGAGGCGGAAGGATCGCCGGAGCCCAGCAGGTCGAGGCTGCGATGGCCAGGAGTGGCCACTGCACTCCAGTCTGGGTGACAGAGTGAGACTCCAACTCAAAAATAAACCAAACAAACAAACAAAAAAATGAAACCAACAGGATTCTAATCTCCTTTGTTTCTCCGTAAGTTGCTTCCCTTTTAAAATACAACTGATTTCAAGATTTTTTTGTGTAAGTAGGAAAAACAAGCAAGTATAATATTTGAGAGTAATAATTCAAAGGTAGCAGACATATTAGATACTAAACGTTCCCCCAAAAGTTAAGTCCTTCTTTGAGTGCCTAAAATAGGAGATACTCAATGGAATACAATCTAGGACCTTTTGTTTAATTGGGAATGTGGCCATGGTTTTGGGAAAGAGGAGATCAGGCCAAAAGCTTGACTTCTCGTTGAAGCACTTTTTTTCAGAATGAAAATAAGAGGTACATTTACACAGAGCCTGCTCCTATTCTAAGGGCCCTCAAATTCAACTGAAGATGGGAAAAGTTGTTTTTAAAGGGAATGCAGAAGAAGGAAGGACTGAATTATCTGAATAGTGAGCCTAACCTTAAGAGCCTAAGCTTGCCTTTTGCAGGGCAAACTGGGACCCAAGTAAGGCCGAGCACAGTCTCTGTCTGGACCCGAGAACTAGAAATTGGGCCTGAGAACTTTCTCACTTTGTTTTGTAGTCTAACTATAAACAGAGATATTTTTAGTACCTTCTGAACAATTTCGCTTTCCAAACTCCATTTGTCAATCAAGTTTGAACATGCAGAGCATACTCATAGTCTGTGAATGAAAACTTCACTATGTAGACCTGTGTAGCATCCAATCCAAAATCCACTGCCTATTTTTTGAGTGTCTTCTGCTTACTAAACACCGAGAATGTAACAGAAAATAGGCAGAGTAATGTAAGAGACCATAAAGAGACCTGAGATGTGGTGGGGAACCGTGTTTCAAATAACAGAGTAATATTGGCTCAACCAAATTGTTCTATAAACTACAATTATATCAGAATTTTTATTTCCTTAGCTCACTAGAATTGAAGGTTAAAGTCTAACAAAATTTTTTAAAGAGCAAAAAATCTACAAATTACTTTATTTCACATTTGGATTTCCATTTGCTGTATTTTATCTTTTTGTTGTTATTGTTTTAAGAGAGGATCAGAATGGATAGCTTCTGGAGAAAGTAGCCACTGAAATAAAATTTTCATTATGTTTATCCATGGCCCCACTACAGCCAGATGTCTTAGAGTTGTTTTACAACTCACAGACATGCACTTTACCATGAGATCATTTTGTAAAGAATACATTTTGGGATATAGGACAAACTCTTTAAAAACAAACCAACCTCACCTTAAAATATATAGCTATATGTTTTGAATAAATTAAGCATTCTGTTCTCTGGAGCCATGAGGAGCCTTTGCACCTTAATAATTTCAGGTAATATCTTACTGTTTGGGGCAGTACCTCCTTCATTGTCAAAGTGATCCAAAATGATCTTCTACTAAAATCATCTTTTCAATTTTGTCTAAACGTAGTAGTTTTTTTATTTTTTAATATTATTTTAATGAAGGGAAAAAGAACTAAATTTCTTCTTCTTTCTAATAAATATATTTTCTACACTCCTACCCTCCACAGTCCATTAAAAAAATTACCAAGTCTTTTTTTAAATTGTATTGAATCCAAGGTCTCATAGGAGTTGATCAGATATAAACAGGGAAAATAAGAAATTGACTCCTTTGGGCAGTTTTACTAGCAAATGTACCTATTCGTGTTTGATTAATTAGACCACCTCTCCAAGGTGGTCTTAACTCTAGAAAATGCAGGCTTTGTAAATTTCATCCTCAAGGATGCAAAGTTACTTATTTTGGAAGTATATACAAAGATTCGTCTTATTATTATATTAAATAGGGTCAAATTATAGCACTTTAAAAAGCATACATGTGCCTTTCAAAGAGGGTAAGGAAAGTGGGCTCCTGAAAGTCTCTCAGATAGATAGCATGGTGGGAGGGAAACAGAACACCCTTCTGTTTTCCATTAAAGTTATGTTCTGCACCAAGTTTGATTGCTAAACATCTGGCAGTCTTTTCTCTGATAACATAGTTCAATAGGGTGGACAGTGCTAAGCCTTTGAAGCTCCCCTTGTAACTTAAGTGGTAGGTGAACAAGAGAAAAAGATAAGAACTCTACATTTTTTCCCTTCTATGAAAAGTGGCAAAGAGGTTTGTGGTCTTCTTTTATTTTCTTTATATTGTGAGGTCCCACTGTTCCTTTTCCCTTAGATAAAATATAGGAGAAACTATGGAGAAATTACTAAAACGCTTTGCCCACCTCCACTGCCAGAAACAAAGCCTTCTGCCTTTTACTTCACAGCTAGAAGGGTATCAAGAATTGACTGAAATATCCATGATATCTTTAAATGCTTATATCAGTTGAAAGTATTTGAAGTAATTTAAAGTGAGAGAAAAAGCAGAAATATCCAAAGTGAGAAGGTATGAAAGATTCTTCTTCTACAACCTTTGGTTCTGATAATGAGATTATGCATCACTTGCTTTCTGACAAGTCTTCCCTTTATTTAACCAGGCTATCATTTCCAACAACAACAAAACTTACTTAAATTAAAAAACAGCATTTTGAAGCTGGAAGAAACTATAAAGATCACCCAACTTTACATTTTAAAGTTGAGGTAAGTCCCTGCATTACAGTGTGCATCACCCCTAGAGTAAATGCATGCGTACCCCTAGAGTAAATGCATGCAAGTTTCACTGGAATTATGTTCCTCAGAGAAGTCGTATAGCATAATGCTAAAGTATAGCATTATCCGTGTCTCTAAGAAGCAAACTGACTCGCTCATGGCACACAGTTATGTAAGGGTATTTGAGGAGGTTAACAAGATGCATACAGCAAAGTATTTTTTTTTTTACAAATAAAGAAATTTTCACTTTTTGTCAGCCTGTATTCTAAATACTTTATGTACATCAATCAATTTTATCCTTATAGCAATCCTATAAGATATACTATGCCTTCCCATTTTACAAATAATGAATATGTTTATGAAGTAAAAGGAGAAGAAACAAAAGTCTGTGATATTATCCCAAATGCAGTAGAGTCCTGTACAGATAATTAGACATACGTTGGCTACAAATTTGCCTTTGAGACTCCTAGCAACCAATGCAAAGAAAGAAAGATGATTTGTTACATATTCATTATCCATTGATAAAATAAACCAGTTTTATCTGGATGTTCATTAAGAAGTCCCTTCATTACAGTGTACATCACCGCTAAGATAGATGTCTATCATAGTAAGTTTTGCTGGAATCGTGTTCCTCAGAGAAGTCTTATAGCATAATGCTAAAGGATAGTAAGCTTACTAGAGACCAAAAGGATTCCATTTAGCTGCATTGCTTTGAGGTCTGGTTTTATTCATAGAGGAAATTTGCAAGAAGGAATGGAAGATCTAGAGAGCCCTCAACATGTATTTATTATTTACTTTTTGCCAGGCTGTATTCTACCTGTTTCATGTGCACAAATTAATTTCATCCTTATACCAACCCTGTGAGATATATACTGTCTTCCCAAATGGAGAAAATAGGTGCGTGACTTGCCCAAGTGCGTACAGCTTGAGAGGGCTGGAGATTCACACCCCAGCTCCAGAATCTGGACTCTAAGCTACTTGTGCTACTGGCCAATGGCAGTACTGCTTTACTCCCTAGTAAGGTGTCTCTCTCTCCTATATGTGTTATGTGCTTTCAACAGTTCTTAACCTTAATATCTACTAATGAGTAAATATTGGTACTAAAAATTTTTTTTTGGGGAATAGAGAGTGTTGTTTCTCCAACTTGTACAACAAATGTGTCTGAAAACAAAACATTTTTAAGCCACAGTGAAGAGAAACCAATTTTCCAAATTGATTATTACTAAAACCAGTCAACCCATAGAAATGCTGAAAAGGGCAGTTTTCTCCTGATCTCTGTAGAAAAATAGAACAAGAAACGCAAGTCAAGTTCCAGGATTCACAGTGAAATAATTCACCATAGAAAAGGCTCCTGACACCACAGGGAAAATACACTTCTGCTAACACTTCTAAATGTCCCTTAACCATGCTCTCTTACTTACTTTGTAATGATTGCATGTTTTCCCTTTGGGTCTACTAAAGTATTTAATTGCAATTACACTCATTTACATAGCAGATGAAGTTAATTGCTGGTATTAGTTACCAAATGTATACTTGCATTGTGAGGTGAAAAAAATGCCCTACAGAAAAGAAAACGACTGTGCCTCTAATTAAGGAGTTATAAAGTCAGAATGAGCTGGTTCTGAGATGTAAATATGAAATTGAGGGCTTTTAGGACTCTATAATGGTTTTTTATTACTCTATCATACTTCCTTGATTACGCACAATGTTTAGGGATGAAAGATAAATACAGTGCAATGTTCATAGTACTGACCTGATTGCTAGGCACGTTCCCTCACATGTAGATTGAAATAAATGCAGTTGTCTTGCAAACCCATGATAAATGGTGTGTTATGAGTACCTGGTCTTCATTTATGTGGCTATTCAATTGCTAATCCTGGCTCCACTTACTGCAAAAACAGTGTTGACATCCTCAAATTGAGTATTTGGTATTTGAGGCTTGTTTTGCACATGTAATGTAGAATAAACAAAGAAATCATAAAATGTGGTGCAAATTCTTTGCGAAAAGTCGAAAGTTGACAACCTCTAGATTGTTCTGATCTTCTTTAATTACTGTCTTGGTACCATAATGTCTAAAAACTGATATTTTGTGGTGACTTGCCTTGAAGAAGCTTACAGTTTCATTGGGGAGACAGAATTTACACCTCTGAAATCATAACTGTGGATATAGTTCCCTGCCCATTTCATGCCAGGAAGAATTTAAGGCAGATTAATAGCCAAAAATAAAAGATAACAATATTTAGTGCTAACTACAAGCCCATTCGGGGGGTCAGAAATGCAAGTTATCAGAAAAGACATCAGCTTTGAGAAGGCATCATAAGCGAGTGTGTTTGCTTAACCAAAATTTGCAGTGAACAAGTAGACCAACTTTCATAGCATTCCAGTTGCCGAGACTAACAAAATCAAATGTTTAAGAGTTTTTGTCTCTCATGATGATTTTTTTCACCTGTAACTTTTTTTTTCTAGTTCCTCATTCCTTTCTCTTCTTTGTTCTGGCTCCTCCTGGCCACCTCCTATACTTTCTCTTTTGATAAATTATTTCTTAAGAAAGAAACGAAAAAGAAACTTTTCAAGTCTTAAAATATACTTGTTCTGTTAATCTTCTCTTTACTGAATGCTTTGCTATGATACTATTACAAGCACAATATTCAGTTACCTACACAGGTCACTTCATGAAATGAGTCTAGACGTCAGCCAAGCTTCTGCCTCCTCCTTTTCTCTTTGGAAGAAAAAGAAAAGAAAAAAAAAGAAGAAGAAGAAAAGGATGGGTTTTGAAGAAGAAAACAATAAGGGGAAGAGAAAGAATGAAGAAAATTCTCCAAGCCACCAAAAAAAAAAAAAAAAAAAAAGGCATTCCGAAGATACCATGGCCTCACCCCTCTTATTAAGCATTCTTTTGAAATATAGGCCTTTAGTAAACCAATCCCAGGTGGTACGATGACAGGGTCAACTGAGTGTTATTTTTTAAACTTGTGTGAAAATTTATTTTGAATTTTATCTCATTCTCTGGGCACTCAGGCAGTGCAATCACTAAGCTCTGGTGCCAAATGTAAACAGGACATCCTTTCAGATATCGAGGTCCAGCTGGCGAGAATACACACCCTCTGCTTTTTGCCCTGTTCGGGAAACTAACCCCAGTCTTTTCACGGAGAGATGCTGGAGCAGGGGAAACCTGCTCCTGCATGTGGGATATAAACAGAATCCTTAAAAACATCTTTTTATCACTATTGTTTGATGTGTTGCTCACTGTCTCTTAATTCTTCTTGCACCACAGCAACACCTGCAGGCTAAAATTGTCACCAATTCCCCATGGTTGTGATTTTTCACAAAGTTTTACATTCACTGGGGAAGTTTATATATTAGACCATGGAATCAGAGAATGTTAGGGATAGAAGGCATCTGAAAGCTTGACCAGCACAATTTTCTGATTTTGCAGATGATAGTAGATGTTGAAGAGTGAAAAAAGGGGTATATCCTTTGAGTAGCCCAATCTTTGGATGAATTGCTGCCCAGCTACTCTAGGAAGCAGATGGGTTATAAATATACACATGCATACACACACATACACACACACACACACACACACACACACACACACACACACACACACAGCCTACTCTGAAGAAGCTAGATATAGGTAAATTTTGTTATTTCTCTGCTAGCACAATACTTTAAGAAGTAAAACAGTATGTAAGCAAGAGCTCACTGAGGTAAAATTTGCAAGTAATGTAAAAGTTTAGCAGTTGAAGGCATCAGAGAGAAATAGCTAGTCAGGAAATGCTTTAAAAATGGGGTGAAATTCTCACAGCACCCCCTCTTCTACACTGGCAAAACAGAGAAAATAATCTCATTCGGGAACTCAAGATGGCTGACTAATTCTAGTTGATAAAAATTACTTTTATCTCTACTGCCATTTTAAAATTGTTTTACATTTTTTATTTGTTAACTTTTATTGTTTTACCTCTCATTTTTTCCTACTCTATTGCATCAGCTCATTGAACCCCATTTCATATGCTATAGGACTTCTCTTGGACATCTGCCCAATTCAGCCAATATGTCGCTCTTTGGAAATTGCTCACAGAGGGAGGTCCCAGCTGGTTGGTCTTCATTACTTAACTTCTCCACTAACCCTACCCAATTCTGTTGGAAAGAGAAGATTAGATCAAGGATGAAAAGCTGATCCAAGTTGGGAGTATCCACTTCTCCCAGGAATTTGGAATTCGATGGTTACAGAGTTCAGTTAGTCTTCATATTCAATTGGGAGTATATCATATACTTGATAGCTGTGTGCTGGCCATGTGTACAAGAAGCAGAAAGAGAATTAGAGAAAGAGTACCTTCTTCTTTTCTTTACTTTCTTAAGACTATTTCAATCTCTTTCCAAAAATTGGTTGTACTTTTGTTCTCAGGTATTTGGTAATGTCTCTGCATTCCTATAAGTGCTCAATATTCACTTAAGTAGTTTGAGTTGTTTTCTGTTACTGAAAACCAAAGAGTCTCCATTAAAACTCACATCCTGGGCTTGAATATTTTCCTGCTTGTTCTATCTGAAAAGTTGTCTTCTTTTCCTGACCAACTGTATAATTCTAGAACCAACCCATTCTGAAGCATTAAGAGTATGTCACAAATAATGTGTCTATTATTCTTTTCACCCTATGGATCTGACAAAGGAACAGCACGGTCAACTTCAAAAGGGATTTAAGAACAGTTATCTAAAGTCAGATTTCTCCTAGCAACTTTTCAAATACACAGTAATTGAATTCAAGGAAGTAACCATTGGAGTCTCCAATATAGCTTTGTTTCTAGTATATTGACTCACCAAAGCAGTTCCACTTTAAATAAGACTTAAAACAATAGTGTTACACCATATTTATACACACAAATATTTATATAATTTATCAGTTTGCTTTTTAAAAAAAATTAGTAAAGAAGACATATGCTCATGCAATAGCATGGTGCAATGATTTAAAATAAGGCATTGGCAAAAGAAGTTTAGTTTTATAATCAGATACCTAAAGTAAAAATGAGCAGAAAAGGAACTATTTGTGATTAGAATTGGTTTTGCTAATTTCATGAGTAGGTCTGAAAATAGGAAAATTTCTATGAAAAGACTACACATTTTCACTAGATTATCAACATACGCTGTCCATATTCAGGTAAACACATCAAGAATAACACTTTTTAGAAACTTTGGTTCTTGCAAATAGACTGATGTTTTCTGAAAAATCACTAATGTCCTGTTTCTTCAAGAAGGTCACAGAGTCTCTGAAGAATCACATACTCCCTCCCATGCCTTGTTACGAGTCCTCCCACCAATCCCCACAGAAGAGTTCAGGACAGACCTAGACTACATTGTGAAACAGAACTCTGTTTCAGCAACCTCTCCCCAGATAGATTTTCAGAGTCCTCACATTAATTTTTCTGACTAAAGATCCTTCCTGTGATTCCTCTCACATTCAGCCCCAGCACTTTTTTCCTGGAAAATTCCCAGTGCTCTTGACTTCACCATTCTCCAACATCACCATTTGACTTTCCAAGTTCTCTTACCGTAGGTCCCTGATCTTTGCTGAACAAATGGTATTAGGTACTAATATATTAATTTGATACCTCATTCAGCTAATTAGGTTTACATTTGAAGAAGGCTTCTGGAGACAATGTTTATTAACTTCTAGAAGGTCAGGAATATGTCTTAACCCTCTTCTACATAGCCTATAAAATGGAATATGATGTAATATCTTACTAATGATAGAATCACAACTTGAACAATATTTCTTTAACTGCTGTACAAAAGATGAAAGTATGCTTTTACTTGTCTTTCAGAATTTTTCTCACAAATACATGAGAAAAACTTGTGAATAACCTCACAAATTACTGAAAAGTTGTGACCTAAAGAACATAGGCAAGTATCTGAATAATTTTCTATGCTTGATAGGGGACTAAACAGAAATTTACGTTATAGCTTCAGAACTGTCCTTTGGATTCCATTTGTCTCTGTGGGCTCTAGGAATTTATTGTAGAATGCCTTGCTAACAGAGTGTTCACCTTGTTAATGTTAACCATGAATTTCAGGTCCTGCTGGATGTACTCAAGAGAAAATATATATAGAACTTCAAAGCCCAGGAGACAGCTAAAGAGAAATGAAGATAACAGTTAAGCTAGGGAAAGCTGAAAACTTTGAGTGGCTCTAAACAGAGTTCCTTACCCACACACCTCTGAGCCAACAAAAGGCACATCAGGTCAGATGTTTGACTACACACTGACCCTGTCACACAGTTTGGTTGCTTGAGCTAATTCTTATCATTCCAAGAACCTCTACCTCTGGAAAACAGTCAACCAGAATGACACTACATTACAGCAAAATGCTGAAATTGTAACTCTTAGGCTTCTGCCATCAATATTACCTTACAGAAAATCCCAGAAATTACAAGATCAGATATACCTAGGGATGTTCTGAGTATTTATCAAAGATGCTGCTGTTAACTCATCTGTAGGGTAAGGTAAGACATTATTTTTCTTTCTAATCTCTGTCCTATGCAAGGAATACATTTCTGAAAAGAATCCTCTTTGAGTGTTCACTCCAAAAACATGCAAGGAAATTTAAGAGTGAATCATATTCTCCTATTTTGTTCTTGCCAGCTTCTTCCTCAACAATCCAAAAATAATAATAATAATTTTCTAAGAGTACAGATAGAAGCTCTTACTTTAAAACTTTCCTCTCTTTGTAAGTCACAGTTTTTGAGTCAGGACGTGAACCAATATTAAATGCAACTGTCCAAGAAGTAGGTGTGTACAGGAAATGGGAGGGTGACAGACAGGGAACAGCAAAAGGGCATTTTTATCTAGTCTCTGGGAAAGCTTGTGGAAAATTTTTTCAAGACTGACAAGAGGAATCAAATGTTTGAAATTTATGTAAAAACTTTAACCTTGAAGAAATATGGCAAAATTATTAAGGTATGGAATTTTCCAAACTTAGGCTGAGGTAAATTAACGCTGTGTATGTGGGATGGGTTCGGGTGTGGATATGTGTTTTAATTGGTGAGCGCTAAAAATAATTCAAGTCTTAGACAACTACAATTTTCTTTTTTTGTCCAAAATTTTCCACTATATTTAAATTATGGGCCTGGTTAATTTTCATCTCTTCTCTGAGTGCGGCTTAGCTACATGCAGAATTAAGATCAATCGATAAATAAGAATTTTCTCTACTTTCCTTCTTCCATACATTTTCTGTGATAATCCTCCCTGACCACCATTTCCTACACTTTTTCCCTGTGCCTACTTTGTGAATTCAGCACACAAAATTACTGTACTGGGCTCTGAATATCAAATAAGTTGTGTTGCATGCTTACAAAGAAAGTGAATCTGATTTTTTTAAAAGTAAACTCACCTCAAAAAGCACAACTCAAAACTTGGAGCAGAGATTAACATTGACCATCACTATATCTCTGTAGGCTACCTTTTTTTATATTGGTCATTGGCCTGGTCTGCTGACAAATTTTACAGTTTCAGAGAAGCCTGAAGTTTAACCAAAAAAAGCTGATACTCTCCTTATGTGTCTGCCCCTTACTCCTTTGTATCATTTTGTGTTAAAATAGTCAGCTTGTCAAGTGCTTTGGTCTTTCAGAGATGAGCACTAGAAACACAGGAATACATAGATGTCTTTTTATATAGTCTTGTTTTTTAACCAAGTTTAGCTGCAGAGGGATATAAAAGACAAATGTGTTGACAAATGACAAGATGTTACTCACTGTAAAAATATTATTGCATGCACACAATTTCCTGTTATGGTGCATATATTGACTGCAACTTTGTCCAAAATGTACTGTATATTAAGAGAAATGTTTTGCGTTCTTATCTGTTCTAGCTTGATTTTGAATTATCTGGAAAAGTAGATGTTTAAAAAAACTTTGACCTAAACCTAATAATCACAAATAGACATGAATTTCCCCATGAGAGGCTGCAAATTAAAAAATGGATTTTATTTGGATCAAAAGTGGTTTGGGCTAGAAATAGAAAAAAATATTTCAGATAAAGTATGTAAAGGATGGAGCTCTGGAGACACATTAAGGAGTGTAAGTGCCAACCTTTGCTGAGATAAGTGTTCTTCAATAATGATGCACAGATAAGCACGTGACTATTTGAATTTATTGTCTATATTACACTTAAGTCAAAGTCTTTAAAGACAAATTTGGCATCAGAAATCCCATTCATGTTTGTGAGGGCCTTAGAAACCCTAACTTCATAAGTGTTAATGTATAATTGATTTGAATGTATTGATTACCCAAAGAATATGTATTGTAGTTCCAATATCTATGAGCAATAATAAAAGGATCTTGTAGTATAACTTCCTATTTAGCTAAAGTGGATTATCTTTTCATATAAGATATCAAATATTAAAAATTATGTCATCAAGAATTAATATGTACTGGTTCTTATTCCTCATCAAACCTTGGAATACTTTAATCTAGATCAATATCCATGATATAACCAGTATGAATGAATCAAAATTAGATCCAGTATCTGAAATAATTTATACAAAAAGGGGACAAACTTGAATGCATTCTTCTTAAGCAATGCAGAACTCTTGCACATATGCCCCTTTGTCTTTTAAAAAACTATTTCACAGAGGGTATCTGCTAGAGTTATGAAACACGATGTCTTATTCTACAGAACTCAAACAGGTAGGCCAAAATAGCTCTAGCCAAAGGTTTTTCAGTATTTTCAATGTTAATTATGGTTGGCCTGGTGGTTTTTGTTATGTCTGGAAAGAGCATGATGAGCAAGCCCATTCTGGATTAGACAAGACACGTGGTAGACATAACACTGAACTCAAAGTCTGTATTTGGGCATAAGTATGGGCAAATCCTAACTGTGTTTGGCAGAAATGCAAATCTAATGATCCTTCCCAACACTAATCTAAATACAAACAAATGGCCGGATTTGGTAGTCTTCAGCCTACCACATTTCAGACAAAGAATAGGCCCACTACGTCGTCCACTCTTTTATTTGAAGTCAGTATTTGAGTCTACATGTTTCCTATTGCCTGCTCCAGCCTACATATCTTACAGAGCTACCACACACAAAGAGGCAAATATTTTTTGTGGGGTGGGGATTCTATTGAGGTCAGTGTTTTAAAGCCTGGTACAGGATGTCCCTTCAGCTTTCTGAATCCTGGCTCAATAAAATCACTGATAAGCCAAGCCTTTACTCTTGATTTCCCACAAGTTGAAAAAAAAGTATAGCCAAAGTGACTCAGGAGAAATGGGGAAAATGTGTTTTCCCAGCCCAGCAAGCTCCTCCTGTACCCCGCCCCCTGCAACATACTCCCACACACACTATCTCTGTCTTTTTTTTTTTTTTTCTCCCTCTTTGGCTTATGCTTTTTTTGTTTTTTTTTTTTTTTGGTCCCTGGCCCTAGTTATGACAGCTGATTGACATTGCTGGCAGTTCTCCTGGTGTCTGGTTAGGCAGAATTCCCCTGCAAAACGAGGATACAAAACAAAGAGCAGACAACAGTGTAGAAAGGAAGGCTGAACAAAACAGAACCAGGAGAGATGCAATATTGTTTGCTGAAAATATTTTTAAATTTTTCTAAAAGAGGGAGCAAACCTTTAAAAGATTGTTTTAATCATCTGTGTTGCTTTTTCCTTGCCTCCTCTCTTTCTGGCCATCGCTTCCTCTCACCCCCTACATACCGCTTTTTGGCTTCCATTCCTCCGTCTGCTTTCTTCTTTGTTTTTTTTTTTTTTTTTTTTTTTTTACTGAGTCATAAACATTTTATAAGTAAGAATTCTCCCGATTTATGACCTTACTCATGGACAAACATTTGTTTTATCTTATTTGTTTTTCCACCTGAAGGATAGAATCATGATTGTATCATGTGAAATTGTGAGCAATTATTGCTCTGCCTCTTCCCATTTAAGATCTTCACTAAGGGTACCTGATCCCAAACCTGGTGAAGTGAGGGCCAGTGGGAGGCCCAAACTTCACCAGTACAATGACCAATTATGTACCTAATCCTGAATTGTAATCCTAATCCCCACATCTTTAAAATAAAATAAAATAAACCTTTCTTCAAGGCTCCTGCACGGAACTAGATTTTATGCTGCTCCTAATACTCCCACTATGCGGGGCCCAATACACCCTAGTGAAGATATTATTTTCTAAAAATTTTAACATTTTTCATGTGATAGATAACCCTCTCTCTTTTTTTCTGTATTTAAACATCTATTGGGTGGGTCATTTCCCCCAAGAAGTTTCACTCATTTCTCTATCATAGTGCAAAAGATCACACCAAATTATGTTCATTGCAGTGTTGGTAACTTGATATATTATCCTTTTTGGTAGAATATTCCTTGAAATAAATATTATTAAGACAAAGAAATAAACATCAACTGATGGAAATTTAGCAACAGGTCCTCTGAGTTATCGTCTGATTTTATAATAATGGCAACAACCTATAATGTTTAGGGCAGAGTTTTGTCCTATGAATCAGGTAGAGTCCTAGAAGCTTCCTAATCCCCTTTTTCTTATAGCAATAAAATTTTAACTCAATACTTTTATATTACTCATCGTCATGTACTCAGTTTTCTTGAGTTTTTAGAAGAAAGCTTGGCTTTCATAGTTTTTCTACTTCACAAAATATTGTCATATATCATTTTCATGTATGGTAAAAATATTTGATATAGCTGATAAAGGACTTGCATCAAGGATATATAATAAACTCTTAAAACTCAAAACTAACAAAACAAGTAACCCAATTTAAAAGTGGCAAAAGATAGAGCAGACATTTCACCAAATAAGATATACATGGTAATTTAGCATATGAAAAGATGCTCAACATCATTAGACATTAGAGAAACACAAACTTGAATTATGATCTACCATGACACACCTATTAGAATGTCTAAAATTAAATGACTATGCCAAGTTGCTAAGGATGTGAAGGAACTGGAGCTCCCATACATTGTTGGTGGGAATGCAAAATGGCACCATCACTTTGGAAAATAGTTTCACACTAACTTAAAATTTATAACATACACCTACCTATGATCTAGTGATACCACCCCATGGTATTTACTCTCTCTCTATCTCTCTCTCTCTCTCTCTCTCTCTCTCTCTCTCTCTCTCTACACACACACACACACACACACACACATACACACACACACACACACACACACACTTGACAACACAGATAAATCTCAAAATGATTACAGTGAGTTAAAAAAAAGGTACAGACTTGATGACTTAATTTGTATAAAACTCTAGAAAACTGCAAATGAATCTACAGTGACAGAAAATAGATCAATTACTACCTAAAGGGGAACAGAGATGGGCAGAAGAGAAGGAATCGCAAAGGAATGTGAGACATGTGAGAGAACTTTACAGGGTGATGGATATGTTTATTCTCTTGAGTGGGTAATGACTTCAAATCTCAAAACTTGTCAAATTGTATGCTTTAAATATGTGTGGGTTTTGTATGTCAGTTATACCTCAACAGCACTATTCAAAATAAATATGGCTGCTTGCCTTCTGAGACTTCTGTTTTCCCTTTCCTACCTTTAACTGACCTTCTGTTTTCTTGACTATTCAGTTTTGATTTTACTTCCAACAGTCTCTCCTCATTGTAGGAGGCCCTGTCCTAGAAGGGAGCATTGGCATCAATTTTGAGAGTTCATGGGAACTAGACAAGAACCATGGAATCCTTGAGATTTTCTGTTCGTGGAGTGAACCAAACTGCTCTGAAATTGACCCTCTTGTTTCTGGGAAATACCTGTTGTCTGTTTTGAACCTCTTTTCTTCTCCCCATTTCTCCTCACTGATATCAGTGGTATATAGCTCTTGTGTCTGTAAGTGGCTTGACCTTATACACTCATCTTTTGGGGTTCATGAAGAAGCTTTATAACTAGTTTTATCTTAAGGGTTGTCTATAGAGTTTCGATTTTGCTATCTAGTTTTTCTGTCTGTTTTTATACAGATGCTGGAAAATCTAAAAACTATGCTGCCACTACTGTTCATGTTCAAAGAATTCCTATTTGATATGCTTCCGAGATTTTTTTTTGAGTTTATGTGATTTTGAAATTATTTTTGTCAGAAATACTCTGATTTCTCTGTTTCCGAAAATCAAACATTATGCTTTTGTAAGGCAACACATTCTAAAACCAATCATTTATCAAGCAAAATTTATTGAATATCTACTTTGTGCCAGATACCATTTCCTATTTGGAGGATACAGAGGTAAAGAACAAAGATATGGTTCCTGCTCTCATGGAGCTTAAATTTAGGAGGGAATATAGACTAAAAAATAAAATAAGTTCTATATATATAGATATATATAAAATATATATGTACTATATATGTATATGCTATATATATGCACATTATTTCAGTTTTTTTAATTATCGGGAAACAGATAATGTAACTCAAGGAGAGCATATTAAATTAGAAGCAGAACCCTTAATAATTTTATAATTTTTAGGTACATAGTTAGAAGAGAAGTCATAAAATGAATTAAGAAAGAAAAACCAGAGAGGTGGAAGTAGACCAGGAGAGAGCATGGTTATGAATTAAAGCTGAGAAGGTTGGAGGAGGGAGATGCAAAATGATTGTTTCATGGGGCTTGTCCAGGTTAAAAAGAGAGAGATAAGACAATGGCAGAAAAAAGATGCAAACCTCCAACAGTGTGTATTGTTAGAAGGAGAGAAACTTGATGTTTTGATTGTGGTGAGGAAATAAAAGGGAGCAAAAGAGTATAAATAAGTATAAATAAGTAGTGGTTTTGTAACATTAGAATCCCTGGATGGAGTACTTCCAAAAAATTTTCTAGCATGCTTTGATAAAAGTAGGGCGAGGCACTAGGTATATAGAGATGCCTGCAAACAGACTTACTTATTAATTACCTTATCTACCTTAAACTGACTGCATCAGCATTATATACTAGGTTGTAAACTAGTTGGTAGAATTTTATTCCCGCAAGGGGCCCTAGAAAATATCTACTCTCTTTTTATGTGATTAAACTGAGTCATAAAAAGTTTAAATAGCCTGTCTCAGGCACAGCTCATTAATAGAAGATTCTCGATTAGGAAATGGTGTCTGTACTCCCGAAAATCTTTTCACTTGTACAATACAATATCTTACTAAAAGTATGCATATTTATATTATTTTTGAATATTTCATACATGTTTAAAATACTTAAAGTCTACATGACTAGTTTCAGCAAAAAAAAAAAAAAAAAAAAAAAAAAAAAAAATTTTGAACTTCCTTTTGTGACCCTTTTATGGTCAATTTTTACCAATTTTTCATTTAGTAAAAAAACACATACCCGTGTGGGGAAAACTGGGCAGGAATATTTTGTTTGCCTGGCACATTTGAGAGAATATAGCATTCAAATCTCCCTACGGTCTTCATTTTGTCCATTTTTCTAGGTTACATTGCTAAGTATATAAGTTTATGATTATTTTATCTGTTGGTATACTGTTTTTTTTTCGTGTAATGCTTCTCCTTATTTCAAGCTATTTCAGAAACTAATGTTTTTTTCCCAAGTTCCATTATGTCTAATGTTATTATTGCTCTACTAAATTTATTTTTAGTGTTTAATATACTTCCTTCCATTTTTTTTTTTTGAGTTGGAGTCTCACTCGGTCGCCCAGACTGGAGTGCAGCGGCCGCTCCGGCCACCGCAGCCTCGACCTGCTGGGCTCCGGCGATCTTCCGCCTCAGCCTTCTGAGTAGCCGGAATTACAGGCATGCGCTAAACCCCGCCCAGCTGATTTTTTGATTTATTGTAGAGATGAGGTCTCGCTGCCCAGGTGGGTATCGAACCCGCGGGCTCAGGCAAACCCACTCACCTCAGCCTCCCAAAAGGGGCGGGATTACAGGCTGAGCACCGAGCCCGGCTTCTTCCATATTTTTTATTTCAAATATTTTATGTTATTCTGTTTTGTATAACTTTTGTAGACAGAATATAACTATCTGTTTAAAAAAAATTCAGGTATAGCTCTTAGTCTTAGGTGCACTTAATCATTGTGACTACTAGTTTACTTAAACTTACCATACTAATTCATTTTGTTGGATTTTTTTAAATTGTGGTTTTTAATTTTTTTATTTATTTTTATTTTTATTTTTATTTTTTGAGTTGGAGTCTCACTCCATCTTCCCGACTGGAGTACAGTGGCATGCTCCCGGCCACCGCAGCCCTTGACCTGCTGGGCTCCGGCTATTCTTCCCCCTCAAGCCTTCCCAAATAGCTGGAACTACAGGCATGCGCTACCACACCCAGCTAGTTTTTGATTTATTGTAGAGACGAGGTCTCACCAAGTTCCCGGGGGGGTCTCGAACCCGGGC
>JAPVLO010003274.1:0-23650 GCA_027257055.1 Cephalopachus bancanus
AATAACCCAAATACTTACTACATTGTAAATCAATGTTATTTTGGTTTATGTATATTGGGTCCCAAATTCTCTTTTTTCTGTCTGCTTGATTTTAAATGCTTGGTAGATAAAAAGTATCAGAGTAATCGGATACTTTGTTACAGAGTACAGCATTATGTAGTTAGGTGGAGAAAATTTTGGGGGATTCAATGGAAACACTCTTTTAAAATATGAATTAGGTTAAAATATGAAGGGAATATGATTTTATTTTTCCCCTCAAATAAATAAGGGAAAATTTTCCCTAAGGATTGCACATCTGTAACATTCAATCAAAGTTAACAATCAGAAAATTCAGAGTTCAGCAAGACAATGAACACAAATTAGAAGAATGGAAAAAGCTGTATTAAATTACGATACTGTTTTATTTTCTAAAATTTTTATGAGTTAGTAAGCATTCTGCCTTCTGAATAGCGCTTATGTACACTGAATCTCAAGTTTCAGATCTGGAATCTCTAAAAGTTTCAACTTAGGCAGAATAAAACATTCAGAATTACCGTGAGAAACACTTTAGTTGTCAATGTTTTTTTTTTTTTTGAGTTGGAGTCTCACTCTGTCTCCCAGACTGGAGTGCAGTGTCAGCTCCCGGCCACCGCAGCCTCGACCTGTGGGCTCCGGCGATCCTTCCACCTCACCTTTCCCAAGTAGCTGGAATTACAGGCATGCGCTACAGCGCCCAGCTGTTTTTTTTGTTTATTGTAGAGATGAGATCTCGCTGCCCAGGCGGGTCTAAAACCCCGCGGGCTCAGGCAATCCACTCACCTCAGCCTCCAAAGGCGGGGGGATTACAGGCTGAGCCACCGAGTCCGGCTTTGTTGTCAATTTTGAAGGCAGAATTATACCATGCATTCTAACGAATTAATAGAAAAAGGAGTTATCATTGCAGTGTTATACACTTCTTTAAAAATCAATCCCTCATAATAAACATTTCTAGGTCCAACCATGAATTGTAACTATTTTTAAAGTAAAAATGAATAACAGATAGAATAAACAGATAAGTCAGTTTCATGTTTCACAGCTTAGGTTTATTTATTTATTTATTTATTTTAATTTTAATAAAAATTTGGAGTACCATTCAGAGTTAGACACACAATCATTGATGATACAGGGTACCTGTTTAATGAGGTATGCCCCTCACTTCCTTAGCAGTATCCCTCCACTGCCAATCTCACCCCTCCCCCTAAACATTTTCCATGACAGCCAATCACTTTCTTAAAGTACTATAAGTGTTCAATTTCAGGTCATGTGTGAGAACATGTGGAACTCTATTCATTGTCTCTAGGATAAATCACTGGAAATGTCCTACCTCATATCCATCAAACATTCTGCAAAATCCTTCTTATCTGTCCTTCTTTATGACTGCATAATACTCCACTGCATATATACCACTTTTATTTTATCCATTCCAGCTTTGATGGGCAACATGGTGGGTACCATATTTTTTGCAGTTGTTATTAGAGCTGTAAAAAACATACTGGTGCAGGTATCTGTTTGGTAAAATGATTTGAGTTCCTCCAGGTATATTCTCTACAGCAGAATTACAGAGTCACATGGTAGGTCAATATCATTTCCCTTTACAAACCACCACATGGTTTTCCAAAGACGTTGCTCTATTTTTAGTCCACATGCGATGTAGAAGCGTGTATTTTTTCCCAAATCCTTACCTTCATCTGTTATTGTTTGTTTTATTAATGATGGCCAGTCTTACAGGGGTCATGTGGTATTTCAAAGTCGTTTTATTTACATTACTTTGATGATGAATGAGGCTGAGCAATTTCATGTGTCTGCTGGCTGCCCATATCTCTTCTTAGAAAAGTGCCCAAATCACGTATTTCGCACACTTTTCAAAGCGAATGTTTGATTTTTCTGATTGTTTGAGTTATTTTTAAAACCCTAGATGTTATCCCTTTATACAGATATGCATTTGGAGAATCGTTTTTCCCATTCTGTCGGCTGTGTCTTTGCTCTTCTGATGGATTTTTGGTTTTCAGAAGTATATTAATTTGATAAGATCCCACTTGTCTCACTTTCCTTTTAAGGCATGGGTATTTAGGGTTTTGAAGAGGAATTATTATGGGGTTCCAGTTTCCTTAATGGTGTGTCCTGCGATTTCTAAGATTATTATAATTTGGAGTTTTAGGTTTAGGTATTTGATCCATTTAGATTTAATGTGTATGGTGATAGATAGGTGTCCTGTTTCAATCGGGTGCATGTTGTCAGCCTTTTCCCACCCATTTACTGAATACGTTCTCCTTTAACCAGTGGGTCTTCGAGGTTTTTGCAAAGATGATTGGCTGAGAATTTGATGATTTCACTCTCTTTTCTGATCCATTGACCTATGGACCTATTCTTGTACCAGTACCAGGCTGTGTTGATTACTCTAAACATATAGTAAAGTTTGAAGTCTAGAACAGTGATAACTCCTGCTTTGTTTCTTTTTATAAGATTTTTTTGGGCTATTCCTGATTGTTTATGGCTTAACAGAATTTTTTTTTTTTTTTTTTTGAGGTGGAGTCTCACTCTGTCGCCCAGAGTGGAGTGCAGTGGCTGCCCCCGGCCACCGCAACCTCTACACCTCCAGGTGATCCTTCTGCCTCAGGCTTCCAAGTAGCCTGAATGATAGGCACGCGCTACCATGCTCGGCCGATGTTTTGATATATTGTAAAGGTGAGGTCTCACTGCCCAGGCAGGTATCGAACCCGCGGAAGCAGGTTATCCACTCACCACAGCCTCCCAAAGGAGCGGGATTACAGGCTGTGCCACAGAGGCCAGCTAATATGAATACTTTATTATAATTTCCAGGTCTGAGAAGAATGATGTTAACTCAATGGTTATATCATTGCATCTGTAGGTTGACCAAAAGGCTAATTTTTACATTAAAGAGGTATGCAAAGTCAGGCAAAAAAAGAATGTCAAATTGTCATTAATGACATCAGCCTCCGAACTTTGACATCATAATGGGAGGGACCTTGACTACTGAGTATTCCTTAGGCTTCAAGCATTTGTGTACAGTGCTCTGCCAAATGCAGTAGACATGGTGGCTTTCATTCCAAATAAGTAAAGAGAACCATGTATTCCCACCTATCCAAAAATTTCTCCAGGGTAAGTGACCGATTCAACAATCCTCTAAACGAGGTATTTTTTTTTTAAACAGTGTTGATTGAGAGGACCAAGACACACGTAAACTGGGAGGGGACCTGAGGGGGTTGCCCAAGAGGTAGTCTTTGATTATTATGGTCACGGAGTCTTCTTGAGGCTTGGTTATAGCACAACCAAATAATATTTTAGCATTTTCCTTAGTTTAGAAATTTTGGATGTTTTTAGTATTGTGTAACAGACTTGAGCAGTTTTTCCTACGGGATTTAACTTTGTTTTTGCTAAGATGATAAATAATTATCGAGAATTTTCACTTATCTAAATTTCATACTAATGCAGAGTCCAAATACTTACTACATTGTAAATCTCCATCTTATTTTGGTTTTATATATTTGGGCCCCAAATTCTCTTTTTTCTTTGTGCCTCATAGTAAATGCTTGGTGTTTAAAAGTATCAGATTAATCGGATAATTTGTTGCAGGAAACATCATTATGTCTTAGGTAGAGAAAACACCCGGGGATTCAATGGAAATACTCTTTTAAAAATATAAATTGTGTTAAAATAGAAAGGGAATGTGATTTTATATTTCCTTCAAATATATAAGGGAGACATCTCTAAGGATTGCACATCTAACATTTAATCAAAATTAACAAGCAGAAAATACAGAGTGCAACAAGAAAATGTACACAAATTTTAAGAATGGAAAAAGCTGTATTAAATTACGATACTGTTTTATTTTCTAAAATTTTTAAGATTTATTATGCATTCTGCCTTCTGAATAGCACTTAGGTACACTGAATCTCAATGTTTAGTTTTATAAGAATGATATAGATCTGGAATCCCAACAATTTTCAATTTACAGAGAATGAAACATTCAGAATTTATGTGAGAAACACTGTAGTTTTCCATTTTGAAGGCAGAATTATGCCATGTATCCAACGTATTAAATGAAACGGATTTATCATTGGAGTATTATACATTTCATAAAAAATAAACCCTGCATAATGAACATGTCTACCCCCAAACCCCTATATTGTAACCATTTTTAAAGTAACAAAAGGTACAAAATAGAAAAACCCAAAAATGACAGTGGCATGTGTTACAGCTTACATTTATTTATTCATTTAATAATTTATTTTAATTTTTTAAAAATGAGGGAAAAATTCAGAGTTAGATATACAAACATTGATTATGCAGGGTTCCGGGTTTGATTCGGTATACCCCTCCCTTCCTTAGCAGTATCCCTCCACTGCCAATCTAACCCCTCCCCAAAAAAATTTTTTCCCTACTCCAAATCACTTTCTTACAGCACTATAAGTGATCAAGTTCAGCTCATGAGTGGAACATATGGAACTCTGTTCTTTGTTTCAGTGATAAACATTGAAAATGACCTACCACATATCCATCAAACGCTCTGCAAAACCCTTTATATCTGTCCTATTTTATGGCTGCATAATATTCCACTGTGTATATACCACATTTATTTTATCCATTCCAGCTTTGATGGGCAACATGGTTGGTACCAAGCTTTATTTCAATTGTGATTCGAGCTTTAAAAACATACTGGTTCAGGTATCTTTTTGTTAAAATGATTTGAATTCCTCCAGGTATATTCTCTACAGCAGAATTACTGAGTCACATGGTAGGTCAATATCTTGTCCCTTTACACACCACCACACTGTTTTCAAATGATGTTGCTTTACTTTTCAGTCCACATGCAGTGTAAAAGCATTTATTTCTTCCCAAATTCAGAACTGCATCAGTTATTGTTTCTTTTCTTAATGATGGCCAGTCTTACATGGGGTGTCTGGTATTTCAAAGCGGTTTAATTTCATTTCTTTGATGATGAGTGAGGCTGAGCAATTTTCGTGTGTCTGCTGGCTGCCCGTATCTCTTCTTATGAAAACTGTCCAATCACGTATTTTGCACACTTTTCAAAGGGAATGTTTGTGTGAATATTCTGAGTGTCTGAGTTTCTTTTAGATCCCAGTTGTTATGCCTTTTTACAGATATATAGGTCCAGAATTATTTTTCCCATTCTGTTGGCTGTATCCCTGTTTTTCTGATGGTTGCTTTAGTTTTTCAGAAGTATATTAATTTGATGAGATCCCACTTGTCTAACTTATTTCTTGAGGGATGGGTATTTAGGGCTCTGAAGAGGTATTAGTTTCCGGTTCCAGTTTCCCTAATGGTGTCTTCTGCATTTTCTAAGATTATTATAATTTGCAGTTTTACGTTTAGGTCTTTGATCCATTTATAGTTAATGTGTATCCTGATAGATAGGGTTTCTGTTTCTGTCTTGTGCATGTTGTCAGCCTTTTTCGAGCACCATTTACTGAATATGTTTTCCATTCCCCAGGGGGTCTTGGGGGGTTTTCAAAGATGAGTTGGTTGAGAATATGAGGACTTCATTCTCTGTCCTGATCCATTGGCCTATGGAGCTATTCTTGTACCAATACCAGGCAGTGTTGATTACTGCAAACATACAGTAAAGTTTGACGTCTGGACCTGCGATATCTCCTGATTTGTTTCTTTTCATAAGATTCTTTTGGCTATTCATGATTGTTTTTGGTTTCATATGAGTACTTTATTGTAAACTCTAGGTCTGAGAAGAATGATGTTAACTTAATTGTTATTTCATTGAAATTTTGATTGACTAAAATGTTAATTTTTTATTTAAAGAAGTAAGTAAAGTCAGGAAAACAAGAATATCATGCTGTCATTCATGACATCAGCCTTTGTACTTTGACATCATAATGGGAGGGACCCTGACTACTGAGCATTCGTTAGACTTCAAGCACTTATGTACAGTCCTCTGCCTAATGCGGTAGACATGGTTGATTTCGTTCCCAAAAAGTGAAGATAGCAATGTGTTCACATGCTGAACACATCCAAAAATTTCTCCAGGGATAAGTGACCATTCAAGAATTCTCTAAAAGAGGTAGTCTTTTTTTTTTTTAAGCAGTCTTAATTGAGAGGACTGAGAAATTTCCAAATTGGGAGGTGACCTGAAGGATTGCACATGATGTACTCTTTTATTATTATGATCACCGAGGCCAGTTGGAGCTTGGTTATAGCACAGCCAAATAATATTTTAGCACCTTCTTTAGTTTAGAAACTTTTTGATTTTTTATTGTTGTGTAACAGCCTTCGAGCAGTTTTTTCCTACAGGATTTGGACATTGCTTCTGCTAAGATCATAATCAATTTTTTAGAATTTTCAGTTATCTTAATTTTTATACTAATGTAGAGCCCAAATACTTACTACTTTGTAAATCTCCATGTTATTTTGGTTTATATATATTGGGCAAAATTCTTTTTTTTCTGTGTGCCTCATTTTAAATGCTTGGTGTTTAAAAAGTATAGATTAATCGGATACTTTAATGCAGAGTACAGCATTATTTCTTAGATAGAAAAATACGGGGGGATTCAACGGAAATATTTTTTTTAAAAATATAAATTGGGTTAAAATATAAAGGGAATGTGATTTTATATTTCCTTGAAATATAAAAGTGAAACTTTTCTCTAAGGATTGCACATCTGTAATATTTAATCAAAATTAACAAGGGGAAAATATAGAGTGCTTCATAAAAATGTTCAAAAATTTTTAGAATGGAAAAAGCTGTTTTAAAATTTAATACCTTTTTATGTTCTAAAATTTTTAATATTTATTATGCATTCTGCCTCTGAGTAGCACTTAGGTGCACTGAATATCAAGGTTCAGTTTTCTAAGAACAATATAGATATGGAATCTCAACAAGTTTCAATTTAGGCAGAATAAAACATTCCGAATTTATGTGAAAAACACTGTAGTTGTCAATTTTGAAGGCAGAATTATACCATGTATTCCAATGTATTAAAATGAAAAGGAGATTTCATTGGAGTATTATAAAAGTTATTAAGAAATCAATCAGCCAGGCTCGGTGGCTCACTCTGTAATCCTGCACATTTGGGAGGCAGAGTTGAGTGGATTGCCTGAGCCTGTGAGTTCAAGACCCACTTGGGCAGCGAGACCTCATCTCTACAATAAATTAAAAAATCAGCTGAGCGTGGGAGCTCATGCCTGTAATTCCACCTACTCAGAAGGCTGAGGTGGAAGGATCACCGGAGCCCAGCAGGTCGAGGCTGCGGTGGCCGGGAGTGGCCACTGCACTCCAGTCTGGGTGACAGAGTGGGACTCCAACTCAAAAAAAAAAAAAAAAGAAAGAAAGCAATCCCTGTAAAATGAACATTTCTAGGCCCAACACTGAATTGCAACCATTTTTTAAAGTAGAAAAAAAATTTTAAAAAATTAACAAATAAAGTCATTTGCATTTTAAAAGCTTTCATTTATTTACTTAATTATTTATTTTAATTTTTTTTAAATGTGGGGTAAAATTCAGAGTTAGATATACAAAAATTGATTATGCACGGTCCCTGGTTGAAGAGGTATTCCCCTCTCATCTTTAGCTGTAAACCTTCTTTCCAAACCCTACCCCTACCCTTAACAAGGTTTCCAATCACTTTCTTACAGCACTATAAGTGATCAAGTTCATCCTATGAGTGATAACATATGGAACACTTTTCTTCATTTCTGTGATACATCACTGAAAATGAACTACCTCATATCCATCAAACACTCTGGTAAATCCTTCTATCTCTCCTTTTTTACAGTTGCATAATATTCCACTGTGTATGCCACATTTATTTTATCCCTTCCAGCTTTGATGGGAAGCATGGTTGGTACCATGTTTTTTTTGCAATTGTGATTAGAGCTGCAAAAAACATACGGGGCAGGTATCTTTTTGGTGAAATGATTTGAGTTCCTCCAGGTTATTCTCAACAGGCGTATTACTTTTCACATGTTAGGTCAATATCTTGTCCCTTTACAAACCAACACACTGTTTTCCAAAAATGTTGCTGTAATTTTCAGTCCACAAGCAGTGTAGAAGCATTTATTTCTTCCCAAATCCTTACCTTCATCTGTTATTATTTGTTTTATTAATGATGGCCAGGCTTACAGGTCTTAGGTGGTATTTCAAAATGGTTTCATATGCATTTCTTTGATGATGAGAGAGGCTGAGAAATTTTCATGTGCCTGCTGGTTGCCCGTATCTCTTACGAAAAGTGTCCAATCACGTATTTTGCTCATTTTTCAAATGGAATGTTAGTCTGATTTTTTTGAATGTTTGAGTTTCTTGTAGATCCTAGATGTTATGCCTTTATATAAAATATACTTGGGGAACATTTTTCCCATTCTGTTCACTGTATCCCTGCTCTTCTGAAGGATATTAATTTGGTGAGATCCCACTTGTCAAACTTACTTCTTAAAGGGATGGGTATTTAGGGCTCTGAAGAGTAATTAGTTTCCAGTTCAAGTTTCCCTAATGGTGACTCCAGCGTTTTCAAACATTATTATAATTGGTTTTTACGTTTAGGTTTTTGATTCATTTAGAGTTAATGTGTATGGTGATATATAGTTCTTCTGTTTCAATCTTGATCATGTACTCAGACTTTTCCCAGCACCATTTACTAAATATGTTCTCAATTAACCAGTGGTCTTGGAGGTTTTTTCAAAGATCATTTGGTTTTAAAATATGACGATTTCATTCTGTCCTGATCCATTGGCCTATGGACTTATTCTTGTACCAATACCAGGCTCTGTTGATTACCATAAACAAATAGTAAAGTTTGAAGTCTGTAACTGCAGTAGATACTGTTTCGTTTTTCTGATAGATTATTTTGGCTATTCATGATTGCTTATTGTTTCATATTAATTCTTTGTTGCAATTTTCCAGTCTGAGAAGAATGATGTTAACTGAATGATTATTTCATTGAATCAGTAGATTGACTAAAAAGGGTAATTTTTTCATTAAAAGAGGTAAGAAAAGTCAGGAAACAAGCATGTCAAATTGTCATTGATGACAATTCTGTTTGAATTGAAGCCTCAGAATTCTGACATCATAGTGGAGGGACCTTGACTACTTCCAGAGACCAGCTCCAGCCAGGTTCAGGGTACCCCAAAGGTGGAAATGGTGCAGGCGATTGGGGGGGAAAAAGAGAGAGAGAGAGAGAGAGAGAGAGAGAGAAGAAAGAGACAGGACTCCGGTCTAGTGCTGAAGCAATGTGTGTGTATTGGGAATTACAACAGGTCTTTTATACACAAAGTCAGATGTGGGAGGGTCATCTCCCACCCACCAGAAACCTTAATCCATAAAAACTTAATCAATGATTGCCTTTAAACCCTTTTCCTGTGATAATCTTAAAATCCCATAACAAAGGATAACCTAATCTGTGACTGACATATTCTATAAACCTTTTTCATCCTATGCTGATTGATTTATGGAGGAAATGAGTTCAATAGCTCCCAAACGCATCCTAGTGGTCTCAGGATCAATGGCCCTTCTTGATCCCTAATGATCAGTGGGCCTCCATAGCCGGCTCCCAACAGACTACTGAGCAATCCTTAGGCTTCAAACACTTGTTTACAGTGCTCTGACAAATGCGGTAGACATGGTGGATTTCATTCCCAAGAAGTGAAAAATACCATGTGTTCACACCTATCCAACAATTTCTCCAGGGAAAAGTGACCATTCAAAAATCCTCTAAACGAGATAGTCTTTTTTTTTTTTTTTTTAAAGTCAGTCTTTATTTATAGGACCGAGAAACACCCAAAATGGGAGGGGATCTGAGGGGGTTGCACAAGAGATAGTGTTTTATTATTTTGGTCACAGAGTCCGGTTGGAGCTTGGTTATAGCACAATCAAATAAAATTTAGGACTTTCTTTAGTTTAGAAACTTTTGAATGTTGTTAGTATTCTGTAACAGCCTTTGACCAGTTTTTCCTACAGGATTTGAACATTCCTTTTGAGAAAAACATAATCAGTTTTCCAGAATTTTTAATTATCTAAATTTTTTTACTAATGCAGAGCCCAAATACTTTAAAACTTTGTAAATCTTCATGTTATTTTGGTTTATAGATATTGGGGCCCCCAAAATTTTCTTTTTTCTGTGTACCTCATTGTAAATGCTTGGTGATTAAAGTATCAGATTAATGGGATACTTTGTTACAGAGTACAGCATGATGTGTGAGGTAGAGAAAATACTAGGGGATGCAATGGAGAATCTCTTTAAAAATATAAATTGGGTTAACATATAAAGGGAATGTAATTTTATATTTCATTCAAATATATAAGGGAAACTTTTCTCTAAGGATTGCACATCTGCAACATTTAATCAAATTTAACAAGCAGAAAATACAAAGTGCACCATGAAACTGTACACAAAATTTAAGAATGGAAAAAGCAGTATTAAATTATGATACTGTTTTATTTTCTAAAATTTTTAAGATTTATTATGCATTCTGCCTTTTGAATAGCACTTAGGTACAGTGAATCTCAAGGCTCACTTTTCTAAGAATGATATAGCTCTGTAATCTCAACAAGTTTCAACTTTGGCAGAATAAAACATTCAGAATTTATGTGTGAAACACTGTAGTTGTCAAATTTGAAGGTAGAATTATACCACATATTCCCACATATTAAAGGGAAAAGGAGTTATCATTGCAGTATTATACAATTCTTGAATAATCAATCCCTGCATAATTAACATTCTAGGCCCAACCCTAAATTGTAACCATTTTTAAAGTAAAAAAATAATAAAAATTAAAATAAACTAATCAAGCCAATTGCAAGTTTTACAGCTTTCATTTATTCATTTATTGAATTATTTATTTTAATTTTTTTAAATGTGGGGTACAATTCAAAGTTATAAATACAAACATTGATTATGCAGGGTCTTTGGTTGATGAGGTATGCCCCTCCCTTACTTAGCAGTATCCCTGCATTGCGAATCTCACCCCTTCCTCTAAACAGTTTTCCACTACTGCCAATCACAGTCTTAAAGTGCTATAAGTTCAGCTCATGAGTGAGAACGTATGGAACTCTGTTCTTTATTTCTGAGATAATTCAGTGAAATGGCCTACCTAATATCCATCAAACATTCTGCAAAATCCTTTTATCTTTCCTTTTTTATGGTTGCATAATATACCAGCGTGTATATACCACATTTATTTTATCCATTCCAGCTTTGATGGGCAACATGCTTGGTATCATGTATTTTTTTCTTTTAATTGTGATTAGACATGTAAAAAACATACTGGTGCAGGTATCTTTTTGGTAAAAGTGATTTGGGTTCCTCCAGGTATATTTTCTACAGGGGAATTACTGAGTCACATGGTAGGTCAATATCTTGTCCCTTTACAAACCTCAGCACTGTTTTCCAAAGATGTTTCTCTACTTTTCAGTCCACATGCAGTGTAGAAGCATTTATTTCTTCCCAAATCCTGACGTGCATCTGTTATTGTTTGTTTTATTAATAATTGCCAGTCTTAAATGGGGTATCTGGTATTTCAAAGTGGTTTCATTTACATTTATGTGAGGATGAGTGAGGCTGTGCAATTTTAAAGTGTCTGTTGGCTGCCCAGATCTCTTCTTATGAAAATTGTACAGTCACGTATTTTGCACACTTTTCAAAGGAAATATTTGTCTGATTTTTCTCAGTGTTTGAGTTACTTGTAGATACTAGATGTTATGCCTTTTTAAAGATACATAGGTGGAGAATCGTTTTTCCCATTCTATTGGTGGTATCCCTGCTCTTCTGATTCTTTCTTTTGTTTTGCAAAAGTATATTAAATTTTATGCGGTCCCACTTGTCTAACTTACTTCTTAAGGCATGTGTATTTAGTCCTCTGAAGAGGAATTAGTGTCCAGTTCCAATTTCCCTAAAGGTGTCTCCTGTGTTTTCTAAGATTATTATAATTTGGTGTTTTATATTTAGGTCTTTGATCCATTTAGAGTTAATGTGTATAGTGATAGATAGGGGTCCTGTTTCAATCTTGTGCATTTTGTCAGCCTTTTCCCAGCACCATTTACTTTATATGTTCTCCATTACCCAATGGATCTTGGAGGTTTTTTGAAAGATGAGTGGGTTGAGAATTTGAGGATTTCATTCTCTGTTCTTATTCATTGTCCTATGAACCTATTCTTGTATCAGTACCAGGCTGTTTTGATTACTGTAAACATATAGTAAAGTTTTAAGTCTCAAAATGAGATAGCTCCTTCTTTGTTTCTTTTGATAAGATTCTTTTGCCTATTAATTATTGTTTATGGTTTCATATGAATTCTTTCCTGTAATTTCCAGGTCTGAGAAAAATGATGTTAAATTAATGGCTATTTCATTGTATGTGTAGATTGACTAAAAGGCTAATTTTACATTAAAAGAGGTAAGTAATGTCAGGGAAACAAGCATGTCATGTTGTTATTTATGACATCACCCTCAGAAATTTGACATCATAATGGGAGGGCCCTTAACTATTGAGCAATCCTTAGGCTTCAAGCACTTGTGTACATTGCTCTGCCAAATGCAGTAGACATGGTGGATTTCATTCCCAAGTAGAGAAGAAAACCATGTGTTCACACCTATTCAAAAATTTCTCCATGGATAAGTGACTATTAAAGAATCCTCTAAACGAGGTAGTCTTTTTTTAAGGCAGTCTTCATTGAGAGGACTGAGAAACACCCAAAGAGGGAGGGGACCTGAGGGGGTTGCCCATGAGGTAGTCTTTTGTTATTATTGTCAGGGATTACTGTTGGAGCTTGGTTATAGAACAACCAAATTATATTTTAGCACTTTCTTTAGCTTAGAAACTTTTGGAAGTTTTTAGTATAGTGCAACAGCCTTTGAGCAGTTTTTCCTACAGGATTTGTACATTGATTTTTCTAACATCATAAATAAATTTTTTAGAATTTTTAGTTATCTAAATTTTTATACCTAATGCAGTGGCCAAATATTTATCGCTGTGTAAAACTTCATGTTATTTTGGTTTCTATATATATGAGGTCCCAAATTCTGTTTTCTGTGTGACTCATTTTCAATGCTTGGTGTTTAAAAGTATTAGATTAATGGAATAATTTGCTGCAGAGTACAGCAGTATGTCATAGGGAGAGAAAATACTAGGGGATTAAATGGAAATACACTTTTAAAATATAAATTGGGGTTTAAAAAATAAAAAATGTGATTTTATATTTTCCCTTTAAATAAATAAGGGTAACTTTTTCCTAAGGAGTGCATATCTGTAACATGTAATCAAAATTAACAAGCAGAAAAAACAGAGGCCACCAAGAAAATGTACACAAATTTTAAGAATGTAAAAAGCTGTATTAAATTATATCATTTTATATTCTAAAATTTTTAAGATTTATTAGGCATTCTGCCTTCTGAATAGCACTTAGGTACACTGAATCTCAAGTTTCAGTATTCTAAGAATGATATAGTTCTGAAATCTCAACAAGTTTCAATTTAGGCAGAATAAAACTTTCATAATTTTTATGAGAAAGACTGTAGTTGTGAATTTTGAAGGCAGAATTTTACCATGTATTCCAACGTATTAAAAGGAGAATGAGTTATCAATGGAGTATTATACAATTCTTTAAAAATCAATCCCTGCGTAATGAATATTTCTAGGCCCAACCCTGAATTGCAACCATTTTTAAAGTAAAAAATAGATATAAAAATAGAATAAACAAATAAAGTCAGTTGAATGTTTTACAGCTTTCATTTATTTATTTATTTGATTATACATTTCAATTTTTTTTTAAATGTGGGGTACAATTCACAGTTAGATACACAACATTGATTATGCAGAGTCCCTTGTTGATGATGTATATCCCTCCCTTCCTTAGCAGTACCCTTGCACTGTCAATCTCACACCTTCCCCTAAAGAGTTTTCCACTGCTTCCAATCATTTCCTTACAGCACTAAAAATGATCAAGTTCAGCTCATGAGTGTGAACATATGGAATTCTGTTCTTTGTTTATGTGATAAATCACTGAAAATGACCTACATCATATATATCAGACGTTCTGCAAAATCATTCTATCAGCCCTTTTTTTTTGGCAGCATAATATTCCACTGTTTATATACCACAATTATTTTATCCATTCCTGTTTGATGGGCAACTTGGCTGGTACCATATTTTTTTGCAATTGTGATTAGAGCTGTAAAAAAAATACTGGTGCAGGTATCTTTTTTATAAACTGATTTCAGTTCCTCCAGGTACTTTCTCTACAGGGAAATTTGAGTCACATTGTAGGTCAAAATCTTGTCCCTTTACAAACCAGCACACAGTTTTCCAAAGATATTGCTCTACTCTTCAGTTCATGTGAAGTGTAGAAGCATTTATTTCTTCCAAAACCTGACCTACATCTGTTGTTGTTTGTTTTATTGATGATTGCCAGTATTGCAGGGGTTATGTGGTATTTCAAAGTGGTTTCATCTTCATTTCTTTGAAGATGAGTGAGGCTGAGCAATTTTCACATGTCTCCTTGCAGCCCGTAACTCTTCTTATAAAAATTGTCCAATCTCGTATTTTAAACACTTTCCAAGGCAAAGTTTTTCTGATTTTTCTGAGTGTTTGAGTTTCTTGTCGATCCTAGATGTTATGCCTTCTTACAGATATATAGGTAGAGAATTGTTTTTCCCATTCTGTTGGCTATATTCCTGCTCTTCTGATGGTTTCTTTTGTTTTGCAGAAGTATATCAATTTGATGAGATCCCAATTGTCTAACTTACTTCTTAAAGGGATGGGGATTTAGGGCTATGAAGATACATTATTTTCCGATTACAGTTTCCCTAATGCTGTTGCCTGCGTTTCTAAGATTATTATAATATGGTGTTTTACGTTTAGGTCTTTGATCCAATTAGAGTTAATGTGTATGGTGATAGGGGGCCTGTTTCAACCTTGTGTATGTGGTCAGCCTTTTCCCAGCACCATTTACTGAATATGATCTCCATTACCCAGGGGTCATGGAGTTTTTATTTAAAGAAGAGTTGATTGAGAATTTGAGGATTTCATTCACTGTCTTGATCCATTGGCCTATGGACCTATTCTTAGTACGAATGCCAGACTGTGTTGATTACTGTAAACATATAGTAAAGTTTGAAGCCTGGAACAGTGATAGCTCCTGCTTTATTTCTTTTGATAAGATTCTTTTGACTATTCTTGATTGTTTTTGGTTTCATGTGAATTCTTTGTGTGTGTGTGTGTTGGAGCCCCACTCTGACGCCCAGACTGGAGTGCAGTGGCCACTCCCGGGCCCCCGCAGCCCCGACCTGCTGTGCTCCGGCGATGCTTCTGCCTCAGCCTTCCAAATAGCCTGAATGACAGGCATGCGCTACCATGCCCGGCTGATTGTTTGATTTATTGTAGAGATGAGGTCTCGCTGCCCAGGCGGTTCTCGGACCCGCGGGCTCAGGCAATCCATTCACCTCAGCCTCACAAATGTGCGGGATTACAGGCTTAGCCATCGAGCTCAAATCATATGAATACTTTTTTGTAATTTCCAGGTCTGAGAAGAATGATGTTCACTTAATGGTTATTTCATTGAATCAGTAGATTGACTAAAAGTCTAATTTTTACATTAAAAGAGGTAAGTAATGTCAAGGAAATAAGCATGTCAAATTGTCATTTATGACATCAGCCTCAGAACTTTGACATCATAGTAGGAGGGATCTTGACTACTGAGCAATTCTTAGGCTTCAAGGTGTTATGTACAGTGCTCTGCCAAATATGGTATACATGGCGGATTTCATTTCCAAGAAGTGAAGACAACTACGTGTTCACACCTATACAAAAACTTATTCAGGTATAAGTGATCATTCAAGAATCCATGAAATGAGGTAGTCATTTTTGTTAGCAAAGCAGTAGTTATTGAGAGGCAGAGAATCACCCACACTGGGATGGGACATGAGGGGGTTGCCGATGATGTAGTCTTTTATTATTACTATTGGAGCCTGATTGTAGCACAACTACATACAATTTTGCGCTTTCTTTTGTTTAGAAATATTTGGATGTTTCTAGTATATGTCACAGCCTTTGAGCTGTTTTACTAACAGGATTTCAGCATCGCTTTAAGTAAGATCTTCGTCAATTTTCCAGAATTTTCAACTATCTAAATTTTTATTCTAATACGGAGTCCAAATACTTAATATATTGTAATTTTCTATGTTATTTTGGTTCATATATATTTGGCCCCATATTCTCTTTTTTCTGTGTGCCTGATTTTAAAAGCTTGGTAATTCAGAGTATCAGATTAATAGGATTATTTGTTGCAGAGTACAGCATTATGTCTTAGGTAGAAAAAATACTAGGGATACAAAGGAAATACTCTTCTAAAAATATAAATTGGGTTAAAATATGAAGGGAATGTGATTTTATATTTCCCTCAAATATATATGGGAAACTTTTCTCTAAGGATTGCACATTTGTAACATTTAATCAAAATTAACAGGCCAAAAATACAGAGTCCAACAAGAAAATGTAAACAAACTTTAAAAATGGAAAAAGCTGTATTAAATTTCGATACTGTTTTATTTTCTAAAATTGTTAATATGTATTGTGCATTCTGCCCTTTTGAATAGCACTTAGTTACACTGAATCTCAAGGTTCTGTTTTCTAAGAATGATATAGTTCTGGAATCTCAAAAAGTTTCAATTTAGGCAGAAAAAAAATTCAGAATTTATGTGAGAAAAACTGTAGTTGTCAATTTTGAAGGCAGATATATGCCATGTATTCTAACATATTAAAAGGAAAAGGAGTTATCATTGGAGTATTATACACTTCTTAAAAAATCAATCCCTGCATAATGAACATTTCTAGGCCCCAAACCCTTTAATTTTAACCATTTTTAAAATAAAAAAAATTTAAAAATTTGGATAAACACATAAAGTTAGTTGCATGTTTTGCAGCTTTTATTTATTTATTTTTACTCATTCATTTATTGTTTTATCAATTTTTTATGATATTGTGGGGTACAGTTAAGGGCTAGGTATATAAATATGTTTTGTTCTGGCACCCTGTTGATAAGAGGTGTTTCCCCATCCCAAGACAGATGTTTAATACCGTTAATCCCATGTCCCTCCCCCCATAGTTTTCCACTATTGTCAGTCATTTTCTTATAGTATTACATTGGATGTTCAAGGTCCATTATGTTGGTGAGAACATGTGATACTCGGGTCTTTATTTCTGTGGGGGGTCACTCAGTATTATAGACTCCAGTTCCATCCAGGTTGCTGCGAAATTCATAATTTGTTCTTTTTTGTGGCTGTGTAGTATTCCATCGTGCAATGTGCCACATTTTTTTAACCCAGTTGTGTTTCGATTGGCAGCATTGTTGCTTCCAGCTTCTTGTTGTTGTGAACAATGCTTCTTGCTATTGTGAACAATGCTGTGATAAACATACGTGTGCAGGTATATTTTTTATTGAGTGACTTCACTTCTTCAGGATATAATCCCAGTAGGGCGATTGCGGGTCATATGGGAGGTTGATATTTAGAGTTTTAGGAATCGCCAAACTGCTTTCCACAGAGGTTGAACTAGTTTACTCTCCCACCAACAGTGTAGCAGTTTTCCCTTTTTGCCACACCCTCTCCAGCAGCTGTTATTTTTTGAGATGTTGATAATTGCCATTCTGACTGGAGTTATGTGGTATCTCAGGGTGGTTTTGATTTGCATCTCTCTGATGATTAGTGAAGTTGAACATTTCTTCATGTGTCTGTTGGCTGCTCGGATGTCTTCCTTTGTGAAGTGTCTGTTCATATCTTTTGCCCATTTTATAATGGGGTTGTTTGTTTTTTTCTTTTCAGCACGTTTGAGTTCCTTGTAGATCCAAGATGTCAAGCCTTTGTCAGACCTGGTGTTGGCAAATTCTTTTTTCCAGTCTGTAGGCTGTCTCCCTGCTCTCTTGATGATTTCTTTGGCTTTGCAGAAGTTTGTCAGTTTAATAAGGTCCCACTTGTCTATCTTCTGTCTTATGACCTGCAAGTTTCGAGTTTTGTTCAGGAATTTGATGCCAGTTCCAATTTCCATTTGGGTATGTCCTTCATTTTCTACGGTTTTTATTGTTTGAGGTTTTACATTTAGGTCTCTGATCCATTTGGAGTTAACCTTTGTGCATGGGTGCCACAGACCTGCTCCAGTCTGTTTCAGGGTACACCAAAGGTGGAGACAGCATGGGCGATTGGGGGGAAAAAGAAAAAAGAGAGAGAGAGAGAGAGAGAGAGACTGGACTCCAGTCTAGTGCAGAAACGATGTGTGTGTTATTGAGAATTACAATGGGTCTTTTATACACAAACTCAAATGTGGGAGGGGTGTTCCCACCCACCAGAAAACTTAATCCATGAAAACTTAATCAATGATTACTTTTAAACCGTTTCCATATGATAATCTTAAAATCCCATAACAAAGAATAACCTAATCTGTGACTGACATATTCTATAACCCTTTTTCAACCTAAGCTGAAGTTAAACAATTCAATAGAAGCTTAAGTGTTTACATTACAAATGAAAGTGGCCCATCCCAGAATGTTTGGAATGTGGTCCATTCCAAAGTTCACAGTGGGCTACATGCAAGTAATCCAGCCGCATTCTTTCAACAAAATGGCTGTCTTCTAAAACTATATTCTACAATGTACACCTTCAATAAATCCTACGATCAGGACCCAGAAGCCTGTGACCAATACTGAGGCTCTTAAATGTGACACGAGTTTGAGTTATAAGATGTGTGAAAGCCAAAACTGAAGTTTGTAGAAGAATGGAAGCAATGAGTTCTAAAGTTAGCTTGTGTTCATCCTGGTCTCAGAGTTTTTATGATTTGAGCTCACAGGAGCTTAATCTGGTTAGTGCTGAGTAGAAAGGGGGAGGAAATGGGGTCAATAGCTCCCGAATTCATCCTAGTGGTATCAGGATCAAGGGCCCTTCCTCATCCCTAACACTCAGCGGGCCTCCATGGCCGGCTCCCAACATCTCCCCCTTTTTTATTTTTAAGCACGAAACCATGAAACTCCATATTGCTCTTCTTTAGCACTCTGAAGATGATTGGGAGTAAACACAGCAACAAAAGAATCACTGCTCTGCAAATCCCCACATTGATGATTAGCAAATGATGCCTGGATTTCTTGATATAAGTTAGTAAGGTCTATACTCAGGTCTGAATGGTTCCAAATTCCAAGTTACTTTATCCAAAGTATGGACAGATTTAAACTCAGAGTGACATTGGAGAGCCAATTTCTTTTTTAAGATCCCAAATTCTTGCCCTACTGCTAAAACTCCTTCTTCCAAAGCACTAACCTTACTTTCCAACTTCTAGTCTATAATTTCCTGAATAACTATGGCAATAGAAACGTTTTTAGATAGTCAATCAGCAAACGTAGTTGTATGGACTACCCTAGATAATGCTATAGCTCAAATGTAGCTATTAAAGCTGTAACTCCTAAAATTAAAAGTAGCCAAAAATCTTTTCTGTCTTTCTAAAAGAGCATTAACCTCATACAATATCTGTAAACCATATGCATCACACCAACGAGATGACAATTATACAAGAATCATCAAATAAGATGGTTGCTCAAGAATAACAAAACCTTCGTAAAAGTCATTAGTTAAGCAATTAGTTAAAAATACACCCAGTACAAGACACCTTATAAACATTGCTATGATACTCAATTTTAACAACTTAGTACTTATTTCATACTAAAAACACATAAGAACTGCATTTCTAATGTGGTACTGCTGAGTTTGTCCAACAGGCCTAGACAGGCTGACTGGTTGAAGGGCTTCGAGGGCTCTTCACAAATGAGTTGAATGGCTTGTCTGGCACCCATTCATAGGAGTACCTTCCAGTTGCAGCAAGCGTAGTCATTAAAACCCCAGTCACTAATATATAGTCTTGCACCAGGTACAGTATAGTCCACCTTAGAGTTATAAGCACAGTCTCTCCATTTCAGGAAGACAGTATCTTGCTGGATGAGTGACCAGTCCTTTTCCATGTCATTGAAGGGGTAAGCAGGTACACTGAGAGGTGGTGTCCATTAAACACAATTGAACTGTTAGGGTCACAGCTGTGATTGAGCAAAGACATACTAGGATACAGGCCAACACCCACTTCCTGTATCTCTGGAGTACAGATGGTGAAAGAGTTGCAGATCACCTTGTCCTGGGTTTGGCATCGGATACAGTCACACTTAAAGCAGTATTGGTCCCTCAGCTGCTTCCGGCAGTCCTCATTGGTCATCAGCACATCCAGGTAGCAGATGGTGAGCCCTTCTCCCACCTCGATGTCTCGGACTGCACGCAGTAAGTTTGTCTTATATTTTTGGTCCTGCATTCTTTTCTCCTCCCAGTTGTTAAAGACGTAAAAGGCTGTGTCCAATTGTTATAGTTGAGGGGTTTGTGGGCCCTTTTCTAATTTTTGGAGTTTGTGCCAGTGCTGAATGAGAGATAAAATACATCCAAAAGAATTTGTCCTTCTAGTCTAGTCTACTTATTAACACCTATTTTGTAGTTAGCTAACAGGATTCACTTATATGATTCCTTTACTTCTGTCTGTGAAAGTTGAACTTGAGAGAAATTTATCATAAGAAGACAACAAAGAAGAATTTTAAACATCCTTTTGTCTGAGCCACCCCCTTGAGAAGGGGGGTGAGAAGTCTGGAGTTTAGTGTTAGGTGCCGTGGCCTTTGTCACCCACCCCTTCTCCAAAGGTAAAAGAGAAAGACTGGAGGCTGGGGTCAGGTGCCATGGCCTTTGACACCTGCCCCTTCTCCGAAGCTAAAAGAGAAAAACTGAAAGTCAGAGCTAGGCACCACGGCCGTAGAAGCCTGCCCTTTCTTCCCAGATAAAGGCGAAGGGACTCACAGAACAGATTACAAGAAATAAGAGTAGTAGGGAAGGCAGGAATTAGAGTTGTAGGAGGAATAGGAGAGGACAAAGGAAGTGAAAACCCTATTTTGTTTATATTTTTCTCCAGCCTATTCCTTTGATTCAAAGAATTCATGCCATCCATCTCAGCCTTTGGGTTAGCCAATATCAGACTGTCTTTCCTCTCTACAACCTGAACAGGTCGTTTTATGCCCTGTTTGTTCCTTCCAAGTCCATTTAAGGGATCACATCCTATTTGTAGCAATTGCGGTGTCACCTTGTCATCTGGAGTATACAGGAGCATGCCCATTTGAGCAAGAATATCACATCCTCAAAGTGTAATGGGGATGGATGGAATGATGTAGGGACAAAGTTTCCTGAAGTTTCGTTATCTGTCCAATTTAAGATTTTAGAACTTTTGGCTACAGATGGCGCTCAACCAATACCAACAAGTCCTTATGAGGCTACTTGTGTTGGCCAGGAAGATGGCCAGTCTTTCCCAGCAATACAAAAAACATCAGCCCCTGTATCTAGCAGACCTTTAATTTTAACTCCTTGAATATATAAATCTTTTAGAGGTCTGGAGTTAGTAATTTCCTTGGATAAGATTAGTTGGCTGTCAACTGACTCATATATTCCTTTTCCTAACAATATATTGCTAGAAATATGAAACTGATTTGAATCCCTCTGCTGATTAACCGCCCTCTGGATCCTAACCTGATATTCAAATTCAGTTTTCCATAGTAAATAGGCTCCACCTGACAAACAGCTTTTAGCAAGTTGTCACCAATCTTGTGGTGTCATCCATCGAGTGGCAAATTGTTCCAGAATAGTAATAGTCGTAGGACCATACTGAGTACAAGCCTCTTTAAGTTCTTAATCAATTTATATGGTGGCGGCTCCCAGTAAAGTGCCTCATTTACTGTGCCTTCTTCCATATAAGTTACTGGAAAGCAAGAAGACAAGGTAAAATCTCCGTCTTCTTCTGTCTTTTTTCTGGTTCACTGCATATGTACATTAGCCAGAGACACATACCCAGGTGTGAATTCTGGTGTTTTCACCTTATTTCTAGTAAAGGATATGGGAGGTGCCATGGCAACATTAGCAAGATTTTTTCACTTAAGATACCCAATCACTTCCTCCTCCAACTCCATTTGCTTCTTGGGGAAAAATTGATCATCTACAGGAGGTGCAGAGGCTATGGACAGCAGAGGGAGTGTCTTTATTTTTGACCGGAATTTTAGAGAAATCGTGCTGTGGATTTAAAGCATCTCGGATAATGTTCCATAAAGCTAAGGCATACAAAAGGCAAAAGGTAAGACAATTGGTTCCTGTATTGGACAATATGTTCAAAATACTACTAGATATGTTCCTTTCTTTAGATTCACTCTGGCCCATGATTCTATCACAGCTCTTAAACTGCTCATCCTTCCTTGCTCTGCCTGTCTCTACAGAGGGGTCTGTGGCACCCTGGGTGAGGTCCTATGGGTCCTGAAAAAGAAAAAGAAAACTTACCTTGAGGTCCCACGTTCAGGCGCCACTTGCCACAGACCAGCCCCAGTCGGGTTCAGGGTACCCCAAAGGTGGAGACAGCATCAGCGATTGGGGGGGAAAGAAAGAGAGAGAGAGAGAGAGAGAGAGAGAAAGAGATTAGACTCCAGTCTAGTGCAGAAGCAATGCGTACGTTATTGGGAATTACAATAGGTCTTTATACACAAAATCAAATGTGTGGGGGTGTCCCCCACCCATCAGAAACCTTAATCTATGAAAACTTATTCAGTGATTGCTTTTAAACACTTTTCATATGATAATCTTAAAATCCCATAACAAAGAATAACCTAATCTGTGACTGACATATTCTATAAACCTTTTTCATTCTAAGCTGATTAATTTATGCCAAGTTAAACAATTCTATACAAACTTAAGTATTTACTTTACAAACGAAAGTGGCCCTTCCCAGAATGTTTGGGATGTGGTCCAGTCCAAAGTTCACAGTGGGCTACCTGCAAGTAACCCAGTCACGTTCTTTCAACAAAATGGCTGTCTTCTAAAACTATATTCTACAATTTACATCTTCAATAAATCCTACAATCATGATGCAGAAGCCTGTGACCAATATTAAGGCTCTTAAATGTGACACGAGTTTGAATTATAAGTTGTGTGAAAGCCAAAACTGCAGTTTGTGGAAGAATGGGAGTAATGAGCTTCTAAAGTTAGCTTGTGTTCATCCCGGTCTCAGAGTTTTTATGTTTTGAGCTCACAGGAGCTTAATCTGGTTAGTGCTGAGTAGGAAGGGGGAGAAAATGGGAACAATAGCTCCCGAACACATCCTAGTGGTCTCAGGGTCAAGGATCCTTCCTGAACCCTAATGCTCAGTGGGCCTCCATGGCCAGCTCCCAACACGTGGGGATGATAGGGGTTCTGTTTCAATCTTCTGTATTGGTCAGCCAGTTTTTCCAGCACCATTTACTGAATAGGTTCTCTTCTGCCCAGTGGTAGGTGTTGGAGGCTTTGTCGAAGATGATTGGTTGAGAAATTGAGGTTTTGCTTCTGGAATCTCAATTATATTCCATTGATCTATATGCCTGTTGCTACACCAATACCAAGCTGTTTTGATGATTGTAGCTTTATAGAAAAGCTTGAAGTCTGGTAATGTGATACCACCTGCTTTGTCTTTTTTGCTGAGGATTGTTCTGGCTATTCTTGGACGTTTGTGTTTCCATATAAATTCCTGTGTTTTTTTTTCTAGGTCTGAGAAGAATCTTCCTGGTAGTTTGATGGGTATTGCA